>VWZX01003200.1:171390-396082 GCA_013399015.1 Galbula dea
AATCAGCACCCCCAGGTCCTTCTCTGCTGGGGAGCTCTCCAGCCACACCTTCCTGAACCTGTAGCACTGCTGGGGGTTGTTATGCCCAAAATGTAGGACTCTACGTTTAGCCTTATTAAAACTCATCCCATTGGCCTCTGCCCATCTATCCAGCCTATCTAGGTCCCTCTGCAGAGCCTGCCTACCCTCAAGCAGATCGACACTCCCACCCAGCTTAGTGTCGTCTGCAAACTTACTAAGGGTGCACTCTATCCCCTCATCCAAGTCATTATAGTGTTTTTCTTTTCCTGGCCCATAGTTCAAACATTATAGCTTTTATATGGCTTCAGTGCTATTTGTTTTTGTGGGAGGGACAGGGATTTATCTGTAGTATTCTCTAGCAGTATGTATGAGCAGACACTGATTGCATTGCCTGTGTGTCATAGAGGAGTTGGGAGGGAATTGGGAAGGCTTTCTTTGCTTTCAAAATGTTTAATTTTAGCCATGCTCTCTTCTAGTAACTTTAATTTTGCTGCTAGTGGTTTGCTATCCTGAGGCACCAGGCTACATTATAATGTGACAACTCATTCTTTGGAGGCCTGTGATTGCCCAGCATGACATGGACATAGCCCCTGTTTCCTATGAGACAGCCTAGGAGCTTTCTCCCACTTTTAGATCTCATGAATGAAACAGCCACACCCATTGGTACTGTGGTTTGTGGAGTATCTATGATTTGTGAGCCCAGTAGGTCTGGGTAAGCTGCAGGATCTGAAGTGAGCCACCCCTCTGGCAGCCATGGTGCCTGCTGTCCTTGGGTCTGCCCTGTTTCCTTCCCACAGCTGGCAGGCAGGAGAAAAGCATCCACAGCTTCAGCTTTGCTGCTTGGGGTGGTGGTGGGATGTGAGATCTGCCATCATTTGCTGCTGTTGCTACACAGACAAAGGAGAGAGGTAGGGGGAGGTTGGGTGAGATGGTGCCATGCTGAGGGTCATGGTGTTCCCCCAGGCATGGCAGCTCTGGGATGCAAAGCTTGTTCCGAGTCATGCAGACATCTCAGTCCCTACCCTCAGGTCATATGCAGCATGGGTGAGGCATATTCCCAAACTCCAAGTCTTTGAATGCAAATTTTCAGCCTAGAAATGGGCTCAGAGGAGGTTGATAGAAATAAGTGGAATGAGTAACTGGGTGAGCATGGTGTTAGGCTGTCATTGGGAGCCTGTGTCCTGCAGGGCTGCTGCTTTTCTCTAATATTAAGGGTCCCAAATCTTGTTCGTATATTGACTTATTCATTAATAGTTTGTGTGCATGAATAATTCACCATCTACATACTATATCTCTACTTTAAATGCATTACAAAGCATATATTAGACAGGGATTGACCTCTACTGTGGTTAACATCAAGATTTATTGTTCCAGGAAGCTTCAGATATATTGACTTGAATCAAAGCCTGGAGGTTCAATTAAAGTTGATACTGTATTAACAAAAGGCCACAAGTCACATTTCTTCTATGCTCTGCTTTGTGAAGGATGTCAGTTCTCTTTCTTTAATTTTTTTTCCCACTGAGGCTGGAGAGTAACTGTAATCATAAGCTGCTTGCCTAGCTCAGCCTAGCCTTTGTGCTTTATTTTGCTGCCTCTGGGATCTGTGCTAAATCATTATTAATGGGATGCCTTGCTCAAGCCTGAAAATAATATTTGTGGTTTCATCTACACTAACAAATTTTTTTTTTCTAAATCCATTATTTCAGTGCAGGATGGCAGATGTTTTACCTTTTTCCCTTAACCCAGGAAGAAGTCTACTTTCAGGGGGTGGGGAAGATCCTATTCCAGTGTGGTAAAATGGAACAACAGTAAGGCAGGAGTGGGGCAAAACACCTTGAGCTTCCCTCATCTTTTGTCCCTCCGTGTTGGAAGTAAATGAGTAAAGATTTCTCAGACAGGCTGAGGGAGTATGACCTCCTCTCTAGCTGTTGCATCTAATAATGTTCCTATTTCTCTAGTGAGTATTAGTGTGGCCTTCCTTTTCCTTTTCCTTTTCTTTTTCCTTTCTAAAAAAATAAATGCTCTGATATCTTTGCACCATCACCACGGGCTGCACATTTCATTGCTAAACAACAATCAGTAATGTACAGCCTGGGCATTGTGGATGAACTTTTACTTTCATCTCCAAAGCAGAGCAACTTTCCCTCCAGATTGCTGAAGCTGACCCTTGAAGGATGTGCTCCTGAAGTGGGGAGCATGGGGAGCCAACACTTAGACTTGTGTGTGCACTCCAGTTCCATGATGATGTTTCATGGGGAAGCCTTCCTTAATTAGACACACATACTTGATCCCACCCATGCACCAGCATCGAAGGCATATTGAGAACTAAAGTCACATCTAACCTGATCTAGAGGATGGTGTCCCTGCCAGGCAGGGGGGTTGGAACTGGATGATCTTTGAGGTCCCTTCCAACTCTGACAATCCTATGATCCTATGATCTCTGATAAGGATGGGAATGCTTATGGAGAGAATAATGAAAACTGAAGAAGAAAGGAAAGTAAAGGCTCTGCCATTTCTTCCCATCCAAAGCCCTCCTTAATATACCAATTTAGAGTTTGCTTGAGGCCTTGATGTACTTTCATTTCCCTGGAAACATTCAAAGTCAGGTTGTATGTGGCTCTGAGCAACCTCATCTGGTCAAAGACATCTCTGCTCACTGCAGAAAGGTTGGACTAGATGACCTTTAAAAGTTCCTTCCAACTCAAAACATTCTACCTCCAGTAGCACATAGGTAAAATAGGGAGGGGAAGCCAAGGTATGTTCAGTAGGGCATGGACTGAGCAGGATTTTAGAATTCTGGCTTGTAGCAGAGAGATTCTTATGAAATTTACAGTTGCTAAGGAAAACAGATGTTTCTTAATGCCTGAATATAAATCTCATCAGAGAGAATCTAGTCCTAGCCACAAAACACACAAACACTAGGGTAAGGAGTAGTATCTTCATGGCAAATAGATGTTTGTCTTGAAAAATCTACTGAAAAAGCCCCTATAATACAGGTCACTCAGTGTCTTGGATCTTCTTAACTTTACTTCTGATGCAGTAGTATTCCATTTGATTCAGTTAAACCACAAAGAGATCACAGGGAAGAAAATTAAGCTGATTCTCCAGAGATCATGACAGCCTCAGACTCTGCCACCTGGTTGTGGTCAGACTCCAAACATAAAGGGAGTGCTCCATCAGAGACAATGCTGGGAGACTGAAGTAAAGGAAACATGATACAAATATCTCCTTGACCACACTTCTTACAATGTTAGGAATCCAGAGATATGGTGTTAACAGTATTGTCCTGGTAGAAGGTACCCAGAAGTCAATACTACCTAAGAGAAATGGGAGAGCTGCTGTAAGCAGTAGTTAGCTTATCCCCATGAGGTCACTCACTGTTACACTTAGCTAGAGTGCCTGAACCTATTAATAAATCTTACTCAAAGTTCAGATTCTGGTCTCTGGGTGTATGCTTATGACTCTCAGTGGGAACTGGTGTAAGACTCTTTGTATGAGACTATAGGGAAAAATTCAGCTTCTTGCCCAATATAAAGCAAGCAGGAGAAATTCCACTACCTGCAGGACAGATTCCTGATAATGAAGGGTGTCTGATATATTGCTTGTTGTAATGGATGTCTCCAAGCAAAGTATACTCAGACTGCTTTTAAGGATCTGGTTTAATTGCTTCATCTTGCACTCAGCTTGTGGTATATGTGGCATTCCCCTGATTATAAAGAAGTAGAAGTAGATAACTGCAAACCACAGGCCATTATCTATAGCTTTTCTTCACAATGAGACTGTTGGGCAAATGTGGAATTTAGAGCCTATCCCTTCTCTTCTGGCCTTGATGAGTCCTCAGGGAGTGCATGCTTGCACTATGTCAGATAGATTTAAAGCTGTGCTATGATTCTTGCTAACTATACCTAACTAACATGTTCTAAAATCCTGCCCTTCAGAAGGCAATGCCCCTTAACACAGGTGAAACTGATGCATAAAGGGGGTGGTAGTGAGGAGAGGCTCAGCTTTTTCTCCCAGGTAACTAGCAATAGGACAAGAGGAAATGGCTTCAAGTTATGCCAAAGCAGGTTCAGTTTGGATATTAGGAAGAATTTCTTCCCCAGGAGGGTTATCAAGCATTGGAATAGGCTGCCCAGGGAGGTAGTGGAATCAGCTTCCCTGGAGGGGTTCAAAAAATGTGTAGGTATGGTGCTTGGGGGACAGAGTTTAGTAGTGAGCATGGTAGTGTTGGGTGGATGGTTGAACTCAACCTTAGAGGTCTTTTCCAACTATAATGATTCTGTGATCTTGCTAATAGAGGAAGCTGTACAGTATCAGTCCTGCTACTGTCTTCCTCTTGAAAAAAATGTGAATGATTTACTATTTGACTCCTTCTTTAAAATATAGATTCCCATAATTTGCTTGGATGTGTCAATATTTAGATCTGATCATAAATATTCCAGAAAACAGGGCTTTTGAGTGGCCCAGTGCTGGATCTGCAAGAACAATGCACAAAGAGTCTATCTTACAAACCACTCTTCTGTTAGTAGAGTGATGATAGAATTGTTTCTATTCCTAGTAATAACTTGGGTTGACATTTTAGGGGAAAGGAGGAAGGTAAATCATAAAATTCTGATCACTACTTCAAACAGGCAAATGCTAAACTAGTGTCAGTCATCACCATAGCCATGTCTGTGTCTGAAGTACCTTGTGAGGTTCTTCTGTGTTTAGTTTTTAAATGAAAGTAACAGATCAGTCTGTGATATGAAGGCACAGCTATAATCTCAAGTACCTGTTCTCTTTGCAAGTAGCATGCATCAAAAATCATTCTTTCATCATGACCATATAGCTGTGCTTTGCAAGTCCTGCTTCTAACAAGCCTGTAGCACAACAAACACTGGACACCATCTGATGAGTAACCAACATCACTCCATAGTCCTGTGCAAAGTTCTGGTGGGTTTGCTGACCACAGTGCATGGTCTTGATGTGGTGGGGTGGGTCTGAGGCCATGGTAGCTCACATAGGGTATGTGGACTTTATTAAAAGCAGCCAAGGACTTTAATATGATTCTAATATTCATTTGCCCATGGCTGGGTGGGCTTGCCATAACATTGTACAATCTGAGTTTAAAATGTGGTTGCTAGGGAGAGGTAGCTTGCTGACCTGTGAAGGCAAAATAATGTTTGTCTAGCAGGATGTGTGTAGCAGGTGTATTAACCTTTGCCAGTCCCTTTACAGAAAGGGAGAGCCATAACCTCCTGCTCTAAATGTGCTGCTGTGCTTTGTGCTATCTGGACAAGAAGAGAACCCCAAGGGCAGAGATCCTAATGATACCCCAACTGTGCATGGGTCAAATCCACAGGTGAAGAAAACATGCACTACCTCTGGAACTGCTGGCAAACTGAAAGCTTTAAAAAGCAATATTACAGGCTATCTTTTTTTCTAGGCTCTGGAAGAATTGAAGTTGGAAGATCTCTGAACTAAAATTGTCTGATAGCATTTTTTTTTTGTCAAGCTTTTTCTCTACACATCATTTTTGTGATTCTTTTCCTGAGACTTTTGAAACAAGTCAGCTATTAGAGCCTTAACTTCTTTGTTTATAATGGAAATGCTCGCTGACCCTTGACTAGAGAGGTGCTCTTCCACTGTTGTAATAAATGCCAGGCACATCCAACATATGTGCAATACAGGAATGCTCTGGCTCCTTGCCAGCATGCTACTTGATACTTGCTATCTAATCCTGCTGTGGTAAAAAACAGTTGGAGAATGAGAGATACTGCAGTTCTTCTTTTTAGTAGATACGTGTGTATCTGAAATGCTACTTGCCTCTAAACTTTGGTTGTTCTAAAGAACTGAAAGTGATATGTTTACTTAGCTCTTTTTTTTCCCTAATTTGTCTTTCTGAAGCTTTTTTCTACTCTACTTCTCCACTAGAAATTAGCAGGAACTTTTGTGTGAGACATGGCAAAGAACACCTGTGAGCTCCTGTTCCCAGTGAAACTGGTGGGCATTTTGCCACTGTCTTTCATTGGGCTAGACTTCTCTCTGGGACTCTTCTGCCCTGTTTGATAAGCTTTCCACATTCTTGTAGCTCAGTACTTCTGTCTGGCTGTGGGAAATGGTGTCTCACTCAGGGTGAGCCAGTTTAAATGGCTGGTATCCCTCCATCTCCATTTCCTGTCTGCAGGTTGTTCTCTCCCACTGATTCCCAAATAGACATGAAAAGACACAATCCCTCCTGCCCTCCAGGTTTCTGCCAGTTTAGTGAGCTGAATGAATGGGCTTATCAGGGCAGGACCACAAAGGCAGGAGGAGGTGGAGGGGAAAACAAGTGAGGAGCAAGGATGGTCTCTGAGAGGCATCTAGCATCATTACAGCAACTCCACTGACATAAGAAACAATATCCTTGGATTCTTCTTACAAGTCAAGGCATATTCACCCTCCTTAACTCATTCATTTGTGTTAGGAGTATCTGAATGCCCTTAGCCATGTGTTGTTTTTGCAGGGAGTGCTTGAACCCTGAGCTTTGTGCTTAGGGTGCCTCACTCTTGGGTCTTCTCTGATCTGCAGCATCCACTAAAGTGGATAATCTCCAAGCTGGTGTCAATGCTACCCCCCAGCAGCACATGGAGTCCTCATCCTTTCACTGATGTGTGTGGCAAAGCTGTAAGCCACCAGAAATGCAGACTCTGTAAACTACATATCTTTGCAGAGGCATGGAGGTGGCCACCTTTTGCTATCTATAGCCAGCTCACTTTCCTTCACCTGCTTTGTATATGGACTTATAAATACAAGGGTCTGTGCCCCTAAGAGAGAAACATGGATTGATTCTCAAGGGTTTATTTAATGATTTTTTTTCCCCAGCTACTTGTTTTACCTGTTATATTCTTTGAACTGCCTCTTTTTGTGAATATGCTACAAATTGTTAGTGTTTCCAACCTATCTGGGTTTTTCCTGAGGTGTTGATATTTGCAGTTATTTCTACTGAGATGAAGAAGGATTGGCAGTTGCTACCAGCATGTACAGATCTGTAATTTCTTTAGCCTATCTGTAGCTTTGATCTACAACAGTACACATGAAATAGTGTTAAATCAACATATATAAATATATCTTCCCCCCCTAGAATTCATAACTGTCATAATGACCTCAGCCTTGGACCTCTCCTGAAGTTTAATGACCAGTTGGGGTTAATGGCCCAAAGTTCCACCTCAGGCTATTAACACTCTCAGACCATCATTAATTCTCACAAAATACTCAGGCATTTTATTGCTGTTGCTTAAGTGATGCTCAAATGCCTGTGAATATTCACACCCCTGCTGTGGATGTAAGATATAGGATCCCTGCAGAGTATTTCAGACAGCTCACTGTTACAAAAGGCAAGTATCTGAGGTTAATGAAGTAACATCAACTAGCCACCAACTGTAGTAATCTAAAACTGTGTTTATTTGTATTAAATGTAATAGATGTGTATTTTGCATTAAAAATAAGGAGCAAGAGGCAGACTCCCTGCCCTGAGGACCTTACACCCTGAAGTTTGTGTAGGCTTGTGCTTAAGTTCATCTTTATTTAGAATAGTTGCAAGGGATAACAGGCATGTGCTTGCTGTTATACAGATACTTTTAAATACAAGGCACTGTTGCTCACTTTTTTTTTTCACCTTGTGTTTAGTGTTTTCTGTGAGATAGATGGAGGGCTGAGCTGCTCAAGCTCTCACCACAGCATCTGCTTTTCCAAGAAGACATTCTAGCATTGGCTGACAGGTTACTTAAGCAGTCAGGTTTTGAAAATACAGTGTTTAATTATTATTTAGGAAAGAACATAGGACTGTATCTGACCTTATGGGGCATTGAGTCAAGTTTCTGTTCTCTTAGATCACTGTTAATAAAAGATCACTGTTAATAAACTGACTAATCGCAGCTTGAAGAGACTCTCAATTTTCATCCCAGCACCTGCTGTTTTTGAGACTGGGGATTGGGAACCTTCTAGTTCCTTGTCTGAATGTAGTACTGCTGAGTTTGGGTCTATTTGTGCTTAGAATGATAGAATCCTTTAGGCTGGAAAAGACCTCTACTGAGATGAGAGCCATGTAGAAAAGCATTTTGCTATGCTGTTAATGTTCTGCTAAAACACTCAAGTTGCCTACATAAAGCCAGATCCTAAACTGATGAACTTGGTATAAATACTTAGAACAGAAATGTACTATTAAAAAGTTTTAAAGGGGGGGAAAAAATATCCTCCACAATTGAAAAGGCAGTAATAGTAGCAGAAGCAGTGATCTACTGCTAGGGTGCAAAATGTATGCTGTGGAAAGGGACCTTCTCATGAAGAACCTTTTCTAGGGATTTGTTCCATCTGAATCCCTGAAGTATGACTTTCCTAGGGAAAGTCTGCTAGAATAGATAGGAAGAGCTTTAAATTGCAGCAGACTTGGGAAATGCATGGATGGGAAGATTAAGGGGAGACAGCTATACCACCATCACCTTTTTTAATACAAAAGAAGTATAATCAGGTCAGTGAGGAGATACCAAAGATAAAGAAATATCAGACAGCAGGAAATGTTGGGGAAAAAGACACCCCCAAACCCAAGTGACTGGATAGCTAATAAATCAGTGCAAATACTGTACTTAACCTAGCTAGGAAACCAGCTGAAGTGAGGCAGCAATAACAGATGCAACAAAGCAACCTGTACACAGAGATGGAAGAATTAGGCTTATCAGTGCATGACATGAAACAGGTTATTAGAGGGATAACAGAAACATGATAGAATACTAATTGCAACTGGAGTGCAAGTTCTGCATCGTGCACACTGTAAAGGGAATGAAGAAGGAACTGTTAAGATAAGGTGTTTGCATTAGATGTTAAGAGTATGGCTGGCAGTAAAGAAATGTTAATAGTAAGGGTAAGAAAGGATTAGTTTGTGTCAAAGTATGTTAGGAAAGGATTCTGAAAAAGGCTATAGTGGGAAAGGGATTGGGCTCTACAGTGAATATCGGACCTGAGATTGCTTTACTCTCATGAGAGAGAAGCTACCAGGTGACTGTATCATTCTGGGAGACTTTAAATTTCACAGTCATAGACTGGAGAGAAGATGTTACATCCACAGAAGAACTCAGTAATTTCTCAGAGTGGAAGTTGAAAAACCTCCTTTTTCAAGATGCCATGGAATTGCTAAGAGATTACAGTATTTTAAGTTGATGATGGGCAAGTATCAAGATACTATAGAGAAAGTAGAAGAGAAAATAATATGCTATCAAGTGATGACAGTTCTGACCAAATTTCAATTTAAATCAAATGGCAATATATACAAAGAGAAGTTGGTAGTTAAGGTTTTTAACTCTAAAAGGGCAGAATGTATTGTAGTGAATCAGGCTGAAGAGCAAAAGCACTGAGTTGGAGTAGAACACTGGTCTGAAACTTGTTTTCTCAGGCAAGAAGTCTCCAAATCTCTCTGGACAAATAATTCTACTAAACAGGCTGTTGGGATTTGACAAAGAATCTTCAAGAATCAGAACAGATTTGCTCAGAAAAAGAAACCAGAACTTGGAGGATTGGAAGTGAAAGATCAGGACACCTGGGATAATTGAGACCTTGAGAAATCAGAAGAAAGAGTTAGTTTCTTCAGCCATAATGAATAAAAAGCTAGAAAAAATAAATCAGGATGCTATTTTAGGGATACCCTCCAAACAATTAATACTTTGCCTCTGAAGATAAGCATGTGGGTTGCAGATGCTGTAGCAAGATTGTTTATGGGGAGCAGGATAATGGAAAGTGGAAATGGCCCCACAGATGTTGTATCAGAACTCATTAAGATGATATGCTCTCCTGAAAAGAAGCCAGTAAGTGTCAGTTACATAAAAGATGCTAAAGGGCAACCTGGAAACCATAAACCAGCTATTCTGATGTGCAGGATTTTAGGGAAAATGAAAGATACTGAGAGTAATAGAAGATATCCTAAAATACATTGTCAACTTACTAAAGAGGATCAAGTTTCAGACTTCTTCAATAACTGGGGTATTTTTTTAGCCAAGAAAAACACAGTCATGCAGTAGCTGTAGCCTCTCTCTCCTTCACTAACATATTTCACATAATGGTTAGGTGTTCTGTGAGATCAGAATTAGGGCAGACAATGATGGATTATGCTGAAAGGGAAACTAGCACTCTGGAGTGAGATTCCTAATTATGTTCCTTTAAAACTTTTATTCATGACCAAGAAGTGGAGGTGCACTAATTAACTTTGTTGAAAGTACAAAATTGGGAAGCACTCACCCATATCAACAGAGCAAATTCAGCAGGAACCTGGTTAACTTGATGCCTGCAACAATAGGTTGGGATTAGATGTACTAGATCAAAATCAAAAGTGATGCTTTTCAGAACCAATAACAAGAATGGTTGCTACCCATTGAAAATAGAAAGGGGGGAAAAAAATGATGGATTTATATTTGTCAGTCACAGGATGTCTCTGAACTATTGGTGTGGAAAAAAAAACCATACTAGGCAGTGGCAGGAGAAGTATTTCCAGCAGAGATGGGCAAGCACTAATGCCCTGTATTTACTTGGAGTCACTATGCATATTTGTGGTCACCTACATTCAAGAATGAACAAAGAAATACAGAAAAGTGTTGTATCTCAATACAAGAGGAAAAGAGAGCTATACCATACAGGAGTAAGAGGCTTTTGTTTGGTTTGGGCAGTCAAACAAATAACAGACTTAGAGGAGATAGATTGACTGCCTATAAATGCATTGTGGTGGTAAAATCAAGGAGGAGAAAGCTGTTTTGCTGGAAGGACAATGTTAACTTGTATACAAAACCCAAGGAATAAATTTACACTAGACATTAAAAGAGGGCTACTACTTACCAGCATGGTTTGTAATAGACAAAATCCTTTACTTTATAAACATGGAGCTTGGTAAGTGTAAGAAGGGGATTATGTAGGTGCCCAGTAATACCAAAGGACTGAATATATGACCCAGGAAGCCCCTCCCATCTTATGTCTAGCTTTCTTAAATTTCTAAAATGAGTAAATTCTGCACTTGAAATGTAGTCACTGGACCTAGGGAGAAAAAGTTGACCTCAATTTAGCTGAGCTTAGTTTAAGCCACAATATACACACAGAGGGCAAAAATTTGTTTATGTTTTTGTGGGGAAGCCAGGCACTGAAATTTCTTTGTGTAGGGTTGAAGTCAGAAGAATTACTCCATTAGAAACCACACTTTCTGGCTGCACATCCCCTCGTGTGCAGATGGAGTGCAGAGCACTGTTTCCTAGCAACTACTAAGGACCAGTGGCTTTATAAATCAATCTCTGCCAGGATATCGCAGAAACCACGATAAATGGGAAACATTTAGTAGTCAGAAGGCTTTCTACTTCCTCCAATTTCTGGTTTGCACAGAAAAGTCTTTTCAAGAATAGATAATATCAACATTTCTTCATAGAAGTGAACTGAATTCAAATCTTTGTTCAGGTGGCTTGTTTTTCAGCTCCCCTGGGGTACACATCCTCATGTCCATGAATGGTCCTTCTTTAAGATGTCAGATACCAGGCTTTCTCAAAGACAGAATTATTTGAAGCTTCATTTGAAAAAAAAAATTAAATACAGATAAAGGAGGAGTGAATAGCACTGGAAAAAAAAACTCCAAAAAAACCCTGGAAAGAGGAGGAGTGATAAAAGTCAGTCAAAGCTTGCAGATACAGCTCTTCCCTTCTATGCATTAAATTAGCTTCCAGTGTCATATTCATCTATAAAATTTAAGTAATATCTGATTGACAGCAACCTTCAGTTGTTGTGATTTTTTTTTTCACTTTAAGAATTTCTATTCATTTCTCTATTTGTTTACACTTCTAATTTTGCAAACTTCCAGCATCTGATGCAACTAACAGGCTGAAGTGGTATCTTCCATGTTAGTGCACTGGGAAGTCCCATTTCCCTTTTGTGTAAAGCACAGAAGAATCTCTCTCCCTGTCCAGTAGCACTTTTATCAGGGTTTTGTTGAAGAAACACAACACAGGTTTTGTGACTCTGGGTAACACCAGGGTTACAAAATGAAAGTTCTAAGAAACTCTCAGTAATATGTAAGGGGAGAAAAAGACTCTCTTAGTGCATTTAACAATAAGTGTTACTGAAGGGCTCATTAAATTAGCAATTAATAGTTTAGTCTATAATGTGAATGTTACCTGTTTCAACAGCCTGATAGGACAATCTAAGTTCTATGTTTGGGAATCATACTGATTCTTTGATTTCTAGCACAGAGTTTTCTTTTGTGAAACCATAACACCACTCTGAGAATGCTCTGTGTGTCTTTTGATGAACACTAGCAGAACAGGAGCAGTAGGTGAGTTAAAGGTTAGCTTCAGAAAGGGAGTACTCAGGATACTAACCTTGGTGAGTGGTAGAAGCATTTGACAAATCTGATGCTTAGGCTGTGAACTCTTTAAAGTGGGAAATTGCTTCTATATCACAGAAACCATGCATGTTTGTGGTACCATATATATATAGCAAGCAGTCACTCTGCTTCTGAGATGGAAGTAGAATTAGGAAAGACTATTTGCTTTTTTTTAGCTCTCTTTTTGGAAACATTTTAGAAGATTTTTTTTTTTGCTGAACCACTTCTGTTTTGTTGTAATTAGTAGTGCATTGTTTTCCACTCAGGAGGTATTTCCTCTTTCACTAGTACTGTTTGTAACTTCAGCTGGATCACAGTATTCAGAGATGAGATTCTGTTCCACTGGCATTTCAGATTAGTCCTTGCCTTTTTTTGTTGTGGCATTCTTTTGAGGATGATGTGTTTTGTGTCCCCATTGCTCAGTCAACAAAGTATGCAATTACAAATCCTTGGTCTTCTAGTGTGTTTAGCAAATCTTTTAAGTGTTACCATTTACCACCTGTGGCTTTTCTTCATCTCTGAATAACGTTATTATCTGAAACAACCTATTTCTAATTGCACTGGGCTTAATTGCTTGGAGACACCAGGGTCTGTGTTGGCTACTGTTGTTCTCTGGACATGTTCAGAAAAAATATGTCTGTGTACAGATGTCTCTAGAAGGGGCAGGAATTTTACTGCAGGTTTCTACTTAATAGCAATGGATGTCAGCAGGTTTATGATAACATTCCTGGAATTATTGCCCTCCTGAGAAGAATTTCTGTTCCAGACCATCTCTATGGGAGATCTCCATAAAGATGCTGCCCTGCCATGTGTCTCATGCTTGGTACTCTCTTTGAAATGTGTGGTGTCACTGGAAAACTCTATCTTGAGCCAAATATGCTGCTGCTGGTTTCAGAGCAGTGTTTGACAGTGGCATATGACAATATTCTTTTATTTTAAGAAGGGAGAGGAAAAAAAAAATCACTCAGAAAGGAGGAGGTCCTGTAAACAGAAAACACCTGGAAGCATGTTTAGTTGAACACACTTATATTCTATTTTTTTTCCAGTGAATGCATGGTGTCATTGTTATTTGTAGTCATGTTATCAATTTGCAAGTGTTTGGCAAACTCTCAAATGTTTATGTGAATATTTGAGTCCTCAGTGTTTCACTGCTTTTAGCACAGGTGGTCATTTGCCCTAAAATTCCTCGAGGAAATGTACTATTTACTTTTCACCATTCATCTTTCTAGTGCTTAAAAAGTTTGTCTTCCAGTTAGGGAACAAAATAGGTAGCCTATATGCTGCAGGATACAGAGCAACCCTTGTAGTGGACAGCTGAAGTGAATAGCTTCAAACAACAATGTGCAGAAAAGTATTTCTCTAAGCAACTAAGCAAATATATATCAACTCTAAAGCCTCCAGGGCATGTGTTATCTTTTTTTCCCTTATTTATTCACAATGGGATTGCAAACCTTGTAAAGGTCTTTAGTCATTGATATGATAAAAACATACAATAACAGAGAATAACAAATGCTATTTGAGAAATCTGTATTGGACAGTAGACAATTCAGAAATAGAAATAAAGCTATATTAGAAATTTCCCACAAGTTTAGTTCACAACAAAAATATTGACAAATCCTTCTTTCTTTATTCACATGAATCCTCAACCTGAAGAAAAGCTTCTAAGGCAGATTATAAGATGTCACTCCATAGGCTGGGGGGGTTTGTATTTTAACAAACTAGAATGGAGTCTACAGAACTGTGAGCTGTGTGAAATGGTCTCCAGGAAGTATTTTTAATGATCACAAAAAAGCACAAATATTTCAGAACACAGATCTAAAAGCTTTGAAATCTATTTTGCTTTTATATTTTAATTCTATGGTTTGATTGTCATCCAACCATTAATGTTCTATGACTATGAAGTGAAAGAGGAGAACAAAACTATTTAAAAATACTTTATTTTTTTTTTTCCTGGATGAATCTCCTAACACACAAGGGAGCCTGCTGCATAATTTGAGTTTGCATTGTAACCACTCACACACCATATGTTGACCACCAGAGATGAGGTATGCATGTATCTTGCATCCTGCAGTTACAAATGTTAATAGTTAGCAATATTTAATGAGTTAGGTATCTCCTGTAGTTTATGAGCTGTCATAGGTCTATTAGATTTATTCATGTCTTTGCAGCAGGGCAAAAAAATTTTATTTTACATTTTTTTTTCTGGTAAACTTCTGAGCCCTGGTTACTCCAGGTTGATTTAAAACTGGGGGGAAATTTTGTAATTAGAGATGGCAAGAGTAATCAATCAGGCTTTTATGAGTCTTCCAGAGAGCCAGAACCCCCAGACAAAACCATTTAAATATAATCACTTAAAAGATGGTTAAGTTCAACCTTTGCCTTGGCAATCCCCTGCTCTTCTAAAGGCACCTATGCTACGCTAGCCTTGTCCTAACTGTTGTGTGGAGCTAGTCTTCAGGGATCTTTGCTTCCTTTCTTTCAGATGTTTGACTGCAAGACAGATAGCACCTGTGGTAGGGAACAATAAGGTCAAGATCTTGAGGCCTCCTGGGTCTGGCAGATGTCTGGTTTTCAGGCTTTCTCTATTCCACCCAATCGTGAGGTGAAGTCCCAAGGGGTTTCATTAAGTCAGCTTTTGTAAATGAGCTGGATTTGTGCTCTTACCACGGCTGCCCCTACAATGTTAGCTGCACAAGGTCCTTTTCTCATATGTACCTGAGATCAGCATTGAATAAAACTTAAAATACTGTTTCTGTTTTGTGGGGGTTTTGTTTGTTTCTTTCCCCCAGGACTTCAGTTTCTAAAACATGAATCAGTTCAATTGACTAATCACAGACAAGTACTTGAGATGCCCTGGGGTACCACAGGCATCTTCACAGGATGGCATCTGTGGCACAGTACCTGTTGAGGACCCATATTTCTGGAGAGCAGGGATAACCTAGGCCATCTAAGACACCAACAGATATTATGGGCATGTAACTGAGAGTCCTGGTCAGCACAAGGAAGGGAGTTAAAGAGGCTCTGGGCTGAGTTCCTGTTATGAAGCCCCTGAACCAAGCCTTGGGTGTTTGCCTTGGGGCAGACTGGATTACTTTCTGGGCTCCCAGGCTTCCCTGACTAGATCTCCAGGGACTTCAAAGGGAATTTACATGCCCAGGGCCCAGACAAACTCTGCTTTGGTTTTTCTGGTGCCTTTTTCTCTGAAACCTGCTCTTTGTCCATTTGACAGGGTACAGTACTTGGGGTGATTGTAGGGTTGTTTTCTGAGACACTTAGAAAGGGCACAATGTTCCCTCAAAGACATAGTATTTCTGCATTCAGTTAGGTGTACACATCAGCCCATAAACATTTGTTATGGGTGCAGATGTTTTACAAGACAATTTGTCCTGCCCTGTGGCTTCAGTTCTTCCCCATCCAGCCAAGCCTGTTAGAGATGTGAGATTTTCTTATGAGCATCAACATCAGCAGTAACCTCACCTACTGTTTGAGTTGCCTTAACCCTATCCTTCTCCACATTCCAAGGCCCAGAATGTGACATCTGTCTTAGGCTAAGAACAGGTGCAAAGGCTGCAGGAGTACACTGGATACTAGGAATATGCATGTGGCATGTGCAGGTTTTTCACACAATAGTGCTGCTCTTTACTAAGAAGAAAGGACATTGTCTAAGGGTGGAGTAGCACATTGGTGGCATCCTCAGCTATGCTGTCCTACCTGCTCTGTATGCTGCCAGGAGATGCACATCAGCTGTGAGAGATTCTGCACTGCTCCTGGAATAGCTGCTACTTCTGCACAGCCTGGTGGAAAATGTCACCATTCTCACTAGCTTCCTCACACTTCAACACACAGAGCTAGTATGAGTTATTTTTGTAGGAGCTTCTAAACTCTGCTTTGATTTCACACAGCCAGATTGATAGTAGAACCTGTTCCCATTTTACCCACACTTAACAGCTTTGAAGACCTTTTTTTTACTCTATACTTCTTCCTGTTTTTGCACTGGAGTGGTAAAATTCAAATCTCTTTTTTTATAGGCAGGGGGTGACAAAACAAAACAAAAATCAGTTTGGAGCAGACTTCAAACTCCCTTGCACCCTGCCCAAAGGTGGGGTTGGAAGGAGGAAAGATGTAGAATTTTTCTCACATCTTCAATGGAGTCTCAATCCCACTGAAACTGATGGAAATGAGTGGCTTCAAGCCCCAATGAACCTGGGCACACTGAAGAGTAATTAAAACTCAGTATTTTGTACAGAAGATGATCCTGCCCTGAAGCCAGTAAACAAACCAAACAGAGGCTAGTAAATTCTCTCCTGGATAACAATGGCTTTCTGCTTATCAGCCCTTCCGAGTTCCTGTTTATCAGCACCAGGTTGCTGCTGGACTCTTTTGATTCTGCTTGTTTGTGTCTGATCAGAGGCTGCCTTTATGCAGCTTTAATTATGCATGAAACCCTGAACAAGTGGACAATAATGGATAGAATTTCTTCCATTGTTTTTAAAGAAGGGTTGTATAAATTTTTGGAAGAACAAGAGAAAGCACATTTACTGCCTTAGTGTCAAATATAAAAAATACAGCCAGGTTTGGCCATAAAACCAGGTCTCTTTCTCTATTTTTTTAACTTTTTTCTTATTGCAGCAGCTGCTGCTTTTTTACAATCTCCTGCTGAGGCAGATAAGGTGCTAATTCTATTAATGTTGTTATCAATATTTGTAAGGTAACTGAAGCTTCCAGTTTAGTGTTATTTTTGCCCTTAGCAAGGGAGGTAGAGTGAGTTTTCATGTTCTGCAATTAGCACTAGAAAAGCATTAGACTCCTAAGGAGGAATCTTTCTGCTTACCACTTCTGCTTGCATAAAACTCTTGATCAAACAAAGAGTTTTCTTCAACTGAGATGACCTTTAAATACTAAAGAACCCCAATAACAAATTTATATAAGAGTGGGCTCTACTCATGTCCACTTGTGTTGGTACCAGAGATCAGAAGTACATCAGATCTAGAAAACGCTGCTAACTCTTAAAATGAATCACAACACATTCTCATGTTCCTCAGCCTGAAGCAGCATTAGCAGAACCAAATCCAAACCTCCTTTGTACCTGCTTTTCAATCCTTTCACATCAGGCATTTGCTAATACAACTTCACTGATTGTACAAGTGTATATCAGTATTATTGCAGGAAGCAAGAGAGAGTACTTAACTGATAGCTGTAGCAGACACATCCTGAGGGAAGAAACAAACTCTAGGAGCTTTGGAAATCTTTTCTTTAAACTTCAGAGAGCATGCAAAGGTCTAAAGATTCTGCCATATCTTGCTATATAGGCATCACAGTACAAGAAAGGGCTTTGGTTTGAATATTTCAGTAATGCATGAACAGGCATGTGATCAGCTCAGAACCACTTCAGCAGAGTCATGTGGAGATTAGTCAGATACAACTGTTATTTGTAAAGGATATACAGTGCCTGCCAGATTGCAGGAAACAAACACTGATGGCAATAGCTAAAGTCATAAATGGGATGTTATCAGTGCTTGGCATTTCCTCTGGGACTGGGGAAAAGTTCAGGAATATTTGTTGAGATTCTAGTGCAATCACAAATATAACCACTGACATACCCCCCAGATATTGATTATCTACAGAATCATCTTTTTTTTTTGGTGTTTTTATTGTATGATGAAACTGCATAAAACCCAGCCAAACTTGTGCTGGTACTCCCTGCACATGTTGGTGCATGTGTTGGTTGACCAATCAAGTTGCTTAAAATGCAGAGGGGCACCCTAAATCTTTGTTTGTCAGGAAGGAGTAGATTAAAAAGTCAAACTTTATAGGATTCATTCTGTGGATAGAAGAATGTTATTGACTGATTTTATTTATGTCTATAATTCATACAAGGGATAACTCAGACTTTGGATATTCTGTGTATACATGAATCCAATCTTTGTCAACTGGAGGAGATGTAAAATATGATCCCCACTATTTGTGGTCACTAAAGGATTGTTTATAAATCTGCTGATGTAAATTTCTCCTTGGTTTAAAAGTGGCCTCCCTTAATATTACCTTTCACAATCACAATTTTCTTAATCTGTTCTCCAGATTCTACTTAAGTCTCAAAGGCAGTATTTGGAAAGTATAGTAATATAGTAGTCATAGCTACCTTTTAATAATCACAGAATGTTAGGAGTTGGAAGGGACCTTGAAAGATCATCTAGTCCAACCCCCCTGCCACAGCAGGATTCCCTAGACCAGGTCACACAGAAGTGTGTCCAGATGGGTTTTGAATATCTCCAGAGAAGGAGACTCCACAACCTCTCTGGGCAGTCTGTGCCAGTGCTCTGGCACCTCAGCTGGGGAAAAATTCCTATGTGTATTAACACGGAATGTCCTATGCTTCAGCTTACAGCCATTGCCTCTTGTCCTGTCACTGGGCTTCACTGAGAAGAGCCTGATCCCATCCCCCTGACACACACCCTTCACATATTTATAAGCATAAATGAGGTCACCCCTTAGTCTCCTCTTCTCCAAGCTAAAGAGACCCAGCTACCTTAGCCTTTCCTCATCAGGAAGATGTTCCAGCCCCTTCATCATCTTTGTGGCCCTGTGCTGGACTCTTTCCAGGAGTTCCCTAGCCTTCTTCAACTGAGGGGCCCAGAACTGGACACAATATTCCAGATGCAGCCTCAGCAGGGTAGAGTAAAGGGGGAGAAGAACCTCTCTTGACCTACTAGCCACACCCCTTCTAATACACCCCAGAATCCCATTGAAAGGATTCCTGTACATGTGCCAGTTTGAGACCTCTTGAATGGGAGGGACTCTGATAATGGAAAGCAATATTTTTACTACTGGTAATGGTTTTTTTGGGGAGTGGTATTACTATTACAGGAAGTTTTGATTTTAGGTATGCAATATGGCCATCTTCTATTGGTATCTTGTATTAAATGAAAGCATTCTGAAGTCTTTAATGCATTCTCTTTTTAATGTGACCAACATCAAAATAGTAAATGAATGCTTTAGGAGCTGAGAGGAAGCAATAGTACAGATGAAATTGTTCTCGTAATTCTTAAGGCATTTTTATCTCCAAGTCTCAGTGAGGTGAATGCAAAGATGAAATTATCTTTTACAATCAGCATTACTTAAAATCTGTGCTGTATTTATCCCACAGTCCCACCAGTATACAGTGATTTAGATATTTGTTTTGGCTTTTAATCTTTGCTTATATAGATACACCTTCAAAATATAAACCAGTGGAGTATACACACCCATAAATCTGTCTAGACTTCCACTCTTCTGAGATATTTCAGTAAAGGCTTGATGCTTGTAATCAGAACTAGGTTTGGATGCTGCTTTCAATTCATCCAACAAACTCCCTTCCCCCCTCCTCATTCCTTTCTCTCTCTTTGGTTCACTTTTAAGCCTGAAGGTTGCAAGGACAGGACTTGAAGGTTGAAGGAAGAAGTCTGTGAGTGAGTGGCAGGAGGTGTATTGTCAGACTACACATTGGTGATTTTCTCTTGCACCAGAAACAAGCTGATTTAATATATTTAGTATGCTGTAGTGAACATTGCATATTTTGCACTCTTCAGAGCTTCCCATCTCTAACCCCTGCTAGACACTTACCCCACCATTTTCAGCTACTGCCATTTCACAGTGTCTTCTTAGCTCTGCCCTGGGGAGTCTTTACTGCACTCATCAAGTCTGATGGGGAGAGGTTTTGGGGCAACCCAGCAGCTACCTGCCACTACTTAAAGTTATTTTCAAAGATGATGGGTGCAAACTTTCCTCAAGAAATAACCATTTACATAATATGAGGCAGTGACCACAAATCACAGCTCACTAGGTCCAGCCTGGACATTAGGAAACTAAACATCAGGAGAACATCACAGCACAGAACATGTTGACCAGACAGGCTGTGAAATTTCTGCAACTCATCTCTTCATTCTGTGAGAGCAGGAAAAGTATGAGCTAGTACTTTAGCATAGCACCCAGCACTGTAGGTAGGAGGAGACACCAACACCACCTAGGCCAGCTGGAAGCATGCTACCATTCCAGGACAGTGTGGTTGGTGGTAGAAATGGTAGTGGTGGAGGTATGATGATCACTGACAACAGGTGGAGTTTTGAAGGCTGTTGGCTAATTCAGAGATTTTTCTGTCTGGGAATGGTGGGATCACTTGCACAGAGTTTATATTCTCACAGGAGTCCTTTCAGTCTCACTTCTCTGTATTTAAGTAGCATTGAAAACATAGAAAGGGGGGAAAAAATAAAACCTTTTATGCTACATGAAGAAAAGCAGCATTTAAAACAGTGTTGCAATTGGTCCAGCTAGGCAAATGCTCAGTTAAGTCAATATTATGTGGTGCATTCAGCATAGAGAATTCATGCTTTGAAACACAAAAATTACTTCTGTGTAATCTATTTGTGCAGCTCCATTGGTCAATAATTCCTATTTAACCCAGAGAAAATGTCCCACTTGAAAGGAATGATTTCAGTTTAGTTACTCTGGATTTGAACAGTGTATCTGAGATCAGAACCTGGCCCAGAGGCTATAGGAATAAATGGGATTGGGAAAATATATTGTTTTGAAAAGGAAAAGGTAATTTGATATACTGGGCAGCAGGAGAACTATTACTGTGATTGAAGACTTTTTTTTTTTCCTTCTAAGTTTGTGTTTGCTGGATGTATTATTTATTGCTGGGAGATGGTAGATTATTAGATTTTTCAAAATCATTTTGGTATTTGATTATAAAACCAAGTTGCCCTTTTGAGACTTTCCTGGATATAGTGCTTTTTTGTTCAGCACAGAGACTTCATTGGTTTGTGTTCTTCAGAAAAATAAATACATTGTTATTATTACCAACATTGTAAAAGGAAAGTTATATTGTATTGGGAAATGTTTTCATCTTCTAAAATGACATGTTCTTACTCTTTGAATGGTAAAGGTAAGGAGTAAGCACAGATGTGATTTTTATTTTTTTTTGACTTTAGGAAATTCTGAAACTCTCACTAAATAAATGACTAAGTATTCAGAGCTTTCCTCCTGTTCTGTGCTTTTCAGAGTTGTAATTTTCTTACCACCTTGTTATTTTTTTTTCAGGCAGCTTATTCTGTATCTGGTATTTTTCTTTGTATTTGGTCATAGAGCAGTAGGTTCTGCTGTAATGGTCTAATTTTAAGTGACAACTTACAAATATCACTAGATATTATTTGCGACCACACAATAAGCCTTTTAAGTTCTTGCCAGATGGAGGAAACAAATCATTAGAAGTTATCTAGCAGACACCAGTGTCAGAGCACCATAGATTTATCTCTTTCATTTGCCTTTGGGTAAGAAAAAAACCAACCAAACAACAACAACAACCACAGAACATTTTCTGTCAAAGCCTGTTTTGACAGACCTGGCCAAAAACATGTTGATGAACAGTCTTCTCTCAGAGAGCAGTTTCATTTCCACTGGAACAGTCTGTGACAACCCATCCATTTCTAGCTTTTTTCTTTTGTGGGAAAATTTTGAAATGATGAGGTTTGACTTTGTGTTCTGTGGTGATTTTAAGTTCATGCTCTTTACTTTGTAGCTGAAGTGGCCTAAGAGTGTGAGTCCAGTCGTATATCACTGCTCAGTGGACGTGTAGCATCTGGCTAAGCCATAGGAACTTGATTGCCTGGACTGATCTCAGACACTTTTCCCCATGGTTTTGGAGGACAAGGGCTTGAATTGATCTCTTCACAGCTAGCCAGCACTGACTGTCCTTCAGTGTTCAGGACTTGAAATGCTCTCATTTTGGAAACATGAGAAGGGCAGGTCCTGTAGGCTTTGGGAAGGGACCTAGGCCATTGTTTTCTGTCGTTCTACTGCTTGGTGCTGGAGCCAACCTCTTCCCCTCTTTGAGGGAAAGTCTTACCAATATGTGTTCCTTAGTTTTAGGTGCAATACCAAGATGCAATTGGGAACTTGCTGCTTCATTCTTATTTGGGAGGTTGCACAGCAGCTAATAGCATGTCTTTAGTGAAAGTCAAAACACTTTTCCGTGATCAATATGTGAAAGTGTTCCCTAACATGAGACTGCATTCAAGTGAGGACCTGGAAACTTTACATTTGTCTCCATGTAAGAGAAAATCTGCTAAACCTTGCTGTTTGAAGGGGAGAAGTTAAAGCTGATTCTGATTTAGTTGTCCTGGCTCTGAGCAGCCTACCTGCACCAAGGGAGGCAGGAGAATGATGCTGGCAAGCTGTCCTGAGCAGTGAGATGGTGGCAGAGTGAGACCATGGGGACAACTGTGAACAAGTGAGCCTGAAGAGATGTCACATATTGGACTCTAGAGAGCCCTTATGATGCTTCTGTCACTAGATGCAACGGGCTGAGGTGCTTGTGTGGATAGATATGGCCCTGAGCATAAAGTCCCTAAATCCCTCTGAAGGCTGGGGGGCCTCTAAGCAGACTTTGCAATCTGTTCCATGTTCTGTTTGTACGTGTTTGGAGAGCAATCAGAGCAAGCATGATAAAAGAAAGCAACTGGAACAGGCAAAGGTGCCACTTGGAAGCATTGTTAAAGAGTCCTACTGTCTCTTTATCTAACTACACATGAATTAATGTAATATTTAAAGAACTCCTAACCTGTGACACAATCATTTCATTTTTCAGATATATTCATATAAAAGTTTCAACTGCCAATAAATCTTTCACAAGAGGCAGAAGGTACAGGAGAGAAAGGGAAAGATAAAGGCATTGGAGAAAGATTATGAGGTTGATAACATAAAGACCTGCAGACATACTTGTGTATTTACACACTAAAAAAAAGAAACAGGAGTGGCATTTGTTCCCAGTGCTTCACAGATCTTCACTGGTTCATTGTCATTTCCAAAAAGAAGTCTATGCTGCTTCTCCAGAGGCATGTCTGCAATCAGCCATTTTACTGCAGAACATGAAATGGCACCATCACAGAGCAAAAGAGAAAAGGCAAAGTGAAAACTTTTAGGAAGCAAATACTTGGAGAGGTGAATTGAGAGAACAGCAGCTTCAGACTTTTCCTGGCTGTCTGTTCTGCTGTTGTCTGCTCATCCAACCCTCTCACCAAGTCTAACCCCAGCTTACCTATGGTGCTTAACCATTTATTGCTCTTAGAAGTTTACTCCATCAGGTGCTAATCTAGTTGCTATTGCTGCTGGTGTGTTAGGGTGCTGCAAGGGCAGGACAGGGATTCAACCCCTTCCCAAATAGCAAACATATCAATTGACATTTATAGCACAGTGAGACTGCCAGTATGTCCCGAAGAGTGAAGGGAGAATATTCTATTGACACAAAGCATCACGTTGGGCTCTTATCTTGGGTTATATGGAAAAACTCCATATTTCACCTAGACAAGACCTTGGTTATTGACCTGCCACAGCAGATTTTTATAGACTATTCCACTACACATCTCCACAGAAACAAGAGTTTGTTTCCCATGATTAGCTTTTGCTCCATATTGAAAGAAGATCTACATGGAAATGTTCTTCTTTTTTTTATTTTTATTTCTCATTAAATATATATATTACAGTAGTGACCAGAAACTTCTAGCAGTATTAGTGGGGTATTGATGATTTTGTATCTAATAACATTGATTAAACTCTGCCATGTTTTGCACTTGGTGTTCTGGAACAGGACAGGATTTGTAAAGTATGTTTGCCACAATGCACATTTCATACCCATGGTAAAGTGCTTCAAGATCATAATATCACTAATGCAGTGACTACATAGGTAATACAATATATGCTTTGCAGTGAGCCATAGGTCTATAGGTAGCCAAAGGAATGGAAAAATTTGAGACAAAGGTTAGTGGATTAGTTCTTGACAGTATGTTCACTCTTTTAGAAAAAAAGAGTACTGTTTAATCAAAACATGTACATTTTAAAGATCCCTACATGACTTTTGTATTCAGGTAAGAAGCAGGAATTCACTGTAGAAAAGCTGTGCTTGTGTCAAAGCATCCTCTGCTTGTTTTTGAAATGGGGGTGCTGGGTGTAACCTCTCCTGTGTCTATGGGAGTTCTCCAGGTGACCAATAAAGCTTCCAAAACATAAAAACACTCTGCTGAAAGACCAGGTAATGGAAGAATAATCAGGTGTACATGATACACAGGATGGAGTACTACTGACTATGTTGTGAAAAGAACATTTCTCACAGGTCTTACACCATTTGCAAGGCATTGGTCATTTCAGGTCTGATTTTTAGAAGGAAAATCACTTCATAAAAAGAAACTTAACTGTGCAATTTTTACCCCATGAAAAGAATCCATCTGTATACTTTCAGTTATGCAGGTGAGCACTGTAGAAAAAAAACCCAAACCCTGCAGCTGTTCAGGAAAATAATACAGACTCTTCTGCAAATACCTTTTTTGAACTAAATTTTATCCCTGTGGTCCCATATGTGTGTCCTGTTGTTCATACTCTTAACATAAGAAAGGATTTCTTCAGAAAACTTCATTTCTGCAAAAATGTGTTGCATCAATCAGTCCTGGGTTTTAAAGTTTCTAAAGCCTGACACCAATCCATGCAAGGAGGGAGGAAGAGAGAAGGAAGGAAAAATGAAGGAAAGGGAAGGATGGAAAGGAAGGGGAAAGAACAGCATAAGGAACCTTCTGGAAAGCCAGGTGTCCTCTGAAATCCTATTTCCTCCTTCAAACAGGAATCTCCTCCCTGGGCCAGACCAAAGCAGCTGGTTTTGGGGAAAAACCCAACAGTTTTCTGTTTCCCCAGTCCCTAGAGCCTGATAATACTTTTATATCTAGCATTACCTGAATAGGAGAGGAAAACCATCCTCTTCTACTTTTTACCTATCCCTGGATCTATTAACAGCAAAGCACTTTGGTACAATATTCCATTCTGACCCACATTAGTCTAAGAAGTGGTATTATTGCTTCCCAAATCATTTGACTTATGTAAATATTAACCAACTTTATTCTATATATCAAAGAAGACTGATAAGAAAGAGTGTGTATTATGCAAACATTGTGCTACACTTGATCACTTTTAAACCCCATTAAAACAAGCTATGTTTTTTCCTGGATGTAGAAATAACTCTCTCAGAAGCCTTTATTTTATTCATTGTATTTGGCAGTCACAGCCACATAGTAAATGATCACATTATATGCAGCATCCTAATGTTGTGCAGAATGTAAATGCTGAGGAGGATAATGAATAGTGCAATCGGAGAACAAAATTACATTTCCTTCTCCAGACTCTGATCAGCCCCAGTTAGCAAGCTCATAAGTAAAGAGTTAGTTATGGGAAAGTGGTTGGTGATTAAATGAGTAAAGGAATACATTCATTTTGACCAGCAGAATACTGGCAGACAGATGGGTGCACTAGAGCTTCCAGTGGATGGGGTGCACAGGTGAATGCTGTGTAGAAAGGGAGCTGTCTTTTTATTGGAGCACACTAAGTAGCTGTAGTTCATTGAAAGGTCTCCTCTGTTGTCAGAGCAGTTTCTGCATGCCACTCAATATCTTTTCTCCCATGCATCTCCAACACAATTCACATCTCCCACTTGACCTCCATAGAAATGTGCTGTAAGAGTCTTCATTTGATCATATTTCCTTGAAATATTTAACTTCTGAGCTAATGTAGAGAATGAAGAAATGTCAGTGTTGTTCAGGGAGAGAAAACTAAACTGTCTTGTGAATCAGAAATGTCTACTAACTACCATCTGTATCTCCAGCACCTTTTCTGTGCTGCTGTTTGGTTTGGTTTTAAATGTTAGAGCACAGTGTATGATCCTTCCAACTTGCCCCACACTTCTGAATTCCTCTTCAATCTCTTCACATTTTTTTTGCCAAGAACCAGGAACTAGGACACCAGGTAAAGATTTGAAAGGAGGTTAGAGGCATGGCTTATGAGCCAGCTTCTCTTTGTCAAAAACTAATGCACTTCTAGAGCAATGAATTGCACATCTTCTCAGATGTGATGACCTTTGCACAACCAGAAGCTGCCTTTGGGCAGGTGGGGGTGAGGGGAGGGAACTGAAAAAAACCTGAGGAGTAGATGTCACCAGTTTTCATCCCAGCTCCAGCAACCACAGCTAGATGTGATACTGCAGTGAGTATGATGGCCACTTTTTACTGCATAGTAACCTCCTGCACAAGTTTATGCCTCTCAAATACAAAAAGACTGTTTTGGAGATCCAATGAAATGTGTTCTAGATGTAACAGCAGCAGCCCTGAATGTGCACCACCTGTCTGGAAGAGGTTTGTGCTTAATGATTCTCCATAACTCTGCACTGATGGTGTTGATTCTAAACTGTTTTCATGACTTAACATTTTCTAAGAGCTTCACTGAGTGGGGAGAGCTAGAAAAGTAGATTTAAATTAACTAATAGTATTGGTTAAAATGGGTTCGTTAAACTGCATTGATCCCCATTATAGACATTCTTATTCAGCATTAAACCAGTCCTAATTCAATTCACTTTGATTCATTTTGGCAGTGAAATAGAGGACTGACTTGCATTGGTATGTGCTCAGACCCTGCTGAATGCAGGCACTGAGCCTGTGCAGACCTCTTAGACTACACCTGTACAGATCTAAATAGCTGTCCCAGGCTGAATGTCCCTTAGATCAGCTTGGGCCATTCCAATATTTGGCAAGTCTACTGGGATTTTGGCTGACAATGTCTTTGATGGTTACTTGTTTACATCTGAAAAGATCAAGTTGAACTGCTATGGCTCTGTTATTCCTCTTACAGACTGTGTTTTGCCTCATTGTCATGTGAAATATGCAGCATTGTTAAATGACACATGCAGTAAATATTTTCTTGATTATTAGAAGGAGATTAGAGTATTCCTATGGATGCTTAGACCTAAATTAAAAAGAGACACAAAAAAAACCAGCAAAAAAACCAAACCAAAACCAAACAGATGATTCTGGAAGAATTTGAGAAACAGAGGTTAAGAAGGGTCATGTAGCCTTCAAATATCTTAACTCTGTTAAGCTATTTTGGGCTTGGGGTATTTCTATCCCTTTACAAACACACTACTCTGAGACAGCTCATCTCATTGTGGAGGATGCTGTGCCAGGACACTCAGATCATCCCTCCTGGGATAACCACTTGTCACAGAACTGATTTGTCTCATCAGTTTCTTAGACTTATGGATCACAACTGGGTGGTAGTGATTCTCTTCTTCCTTGTGTTCTTGGAAAGGAAAAAGAGTTCCCTTGGCAGAAGGAAATAGTCCTTGGAAATTAGTCTCAATCTATGTTCAGTCCCTTCATTTCCCCAGTGATTGGGTGCAGAAACATATAGGTAGAAGCATTCCTGCTGTTGGAAGAGATTCTGGGGTAGAGTAGAGCCAAAGGCACAGGTAAATGAAGGCCAAGAGAAGTGGAGTATGATGGGTTAGGTTACAGAAAATAATGTAGGATGGGGCATGTAACTAACAGTTTTGATACTTCAATGGTATTGATGTTAATTGGTTGAGATATTAGGATTCTAGAGATTTAGAACAGCTACTACTGTGGAAATGCTACATAACCATATGAAAAAAGGCCTATATTTCTCTTTCTGAAATGTCTAAATAACATAAATCTAACTCCAAGAAACATGAAGAGGTGGTGTATTTTCATCTGAAACTAACAGCTCTGAAGCAAGTTTCTTTTACTGCTAAATGAGTAGCTGCTAATGTAAAAGTTCTTCCAATCTCTGATCCTTTTTATGTTTTGTAACAATAGTTGTACTGCAGTTGACAACTAATGCCAAGATGTTAACCACTTGTTCCTTCTTCTTCTAGTTTGTGTAAATTAAATTAGGCACATAAAGTTACATTAATATTTCTGCAGAATTCTTTCCTCTTTCTCAAATGCAGAGGTTATTCTCATTTTTATTGCTGAGTTTTGATACCTACCCCTTGCATGGTGCCTTTGGATTAATGTTCCATGGAGACAAATATATTCTCTCTAACAATGTAGGGTGGTATGTTTAGCTTGATCCATGTTAATAGAAACTGCCACGCTTCCACTGAGAATGTTCTGTATAGTCACCATTTCTCAGCTAACCAGATAGGAAATGAGAGATAATCTAATGACTACAAAACCAGTCCCTTTTCATACAACATTCCCTTAAAGGAACACAAGAAGATTGAACATCATGGGCCTGATCCTGCCTCCAGAAAAATCAGTGGAGTTTTCCTGGTGATTTTTAAATGTAGAGTGACTCGAACTCCCAATCTTTGTCTCACTTGTCCTTTCTCTTTGTACCACATTGAGATGTGGGGACTCACCTGACTACAGTTATGCCACCTCTTCTGGCTGCAAAGAGACATTATCAGACTTTGAAACTGCTTGTGTCTGCAGCAGCTCCCTTCAGGCTCAGTCCTGTCAGAAAGCATCAAAAAACACTTTACAGGCTTCCCTTCCTCTTGTCAAGGGTCAGGACTGGGCCAGCCACTAAATGAGTGACAAATGCTCTCTATTAACATCTCTCTCTTCCCAAAGGGGAAGAGAAAGGGAGTAGGAGAGAGAGACTTATGGACTAGAAAACTAAAACTACTTTAATGAAAATAATGATAAAAAGAAATATATACAAATGTACAGAAACCCAATATTGAACACAACCCCTCTGATGGCAACTACTTCACTATCACCACTGCTGCTGCTGCAGGCACTGAGGAAGTCCCAGACTGGACTCAGCAAGGGACAGGATCTAAATTCAGGAGTTGGATTCTGGAACTGATTGAGGAATTCATGGATCAGAATTGCTGCCCAGGTCTGAGAATCCTGAACTGCCAATGATAACCAGACTACAAGAAGAGTGTTGGGTTGCTTTTCCTTTTTTTTTTTTCTCCCAGACAACAATATAACCACCATTGCCTGGTCATCAGACAAATGGTGAATTATTTTGAAGGAAACAGTAACTAAATGAACATACAAATACCTAATTTAGATCATGATCAATACCATAAAACTTCATTTTATAGTATTGCATAAGTCTTTGATAGAGTGCAGAATGTTAGACAGAAATGTGAGCTGAATATTAGCTATGCTTGTGATAGGCTGGCTGGAGAGGACAGCAGTGTATTTACCAGTACTATCCTATTTTAAGTAACTCCACACATCTGAATGTTGTTAGAATTCTCAGCTTTCAAGTTGGACAATCTCAGATGTTGATAATTAGTCTTTAAGCTTCTCACTGTATCCTGAAGATTCACTCCATTCAGCCCAGGCAGACTCTGTTATTCATGCTTTAACATCCTTTTTTTCTCCTCATGGGGATCTTCTGAACATGTCCAAGCCACCTTGCCTGCAGTCATCCCTTGCTGTCTCTCCTTTTATATATCCTGTGACAGCTTGGAGGGAGAACTGTTTCTTGGTTCAAAATCTCTTGCTTGACTTACTGAAGGTTACTCTCCCTGATCAGGGAGCTTGGAAACCTGATGAGAACAACTGGCTCCACTGAGCCAAGTTACTGCACCATTAAGATCTGAATGATCATTTGTGAGGGAGTCCCAAAGATGAGCTGGAGAGCTTTTGTGTTGGACTTGACTAAGCTGATACCCAGGAATAAAGTGAGGCTAAATAAATAACTGTCAGTAAAGACTCCTTCTAACTACACTAACTGAATTAAACTATATTGTCAATTTATTTGTCTGTTGGTTGCTCTTCTGATCCAATTAAAGCTCTTCTCATGAATTAAAAAGACAGGATCACCTTACTGAATTGTGAGAGACATCTTCCTTTACTTGTTAATAACACCTTATATTATTAAATCTGGAAGAAACTTTGTAAGCCAATTCACTGTCACCACAGATGCTGCAGTTTGTCAGCAGAGGAAAATAGGTGATTTTTTTTCTTGAGCTTGATTCTTTTATGAACTACTCTTTTGGGCCCAATCTATCTGATGCAGAAACCAGAGTGGAAGTTCTATTGTTCTGACTGGGATCTGGATCAGGACTATGGGACTACTTGAGACAACACCTAGTTGCAGGATTAGACCCTGTGTGGTTCACACCCATTAATGCAATGCTGCTGTTTCTTCAGCAAATGCTGAAGTACTTCCTAACACCCCTATTTTCTCTGTAATTTATTTGTATTCCCAAGAAACTGAGAAAAGGTTTCATAAAAATTTATTTTTCCCCAAACTAGATTTCTAGAAGCAAAGAGCTCTGCACAAATCCTTTTAGGTGTGGTTTTAACACTGTATTTTCCCTTCTTACTTTTTTCTCCCCTCTATATTAGTTTGGTTTTAAAGCACAACACAAGTGAGTTTTAAAAGATATGTGAAATGTATATGAGCTTAAGCTTCTTCAAAGAAAATCTGAAATTAAGAAAGGAACTTTAAAGCATATCCCTTATAAACCAGACAGTAATCTAAGGGGAAAAAACATTAAGAAGCCTTTATAAGGAATTTAAGCCTATTGTTTCCAAGCTATATCACAGGTCTATCTAGTTGAAAAGTGAAGATGGCTTACCTGCTTAATAGCTATTGGAAGTAGATGATCTATGATGATTAATTGTAATATGCAAAGTCTGTCCCAGGTGTACAGACCTCATAAAGACAAAGATGACACAAGTGGGCTATTACCTCCCATCATGGTGGTAAAATAAGTGAATTTATTATCTAATTATCAATTTTTTTTTATATATGTGATTACAATGAGTGTTCTGACAGTATGTAAAGTTTGAATTTAAGTATTCACATTTTTAACTCTAGTCTTTCAGTTGGTTTAATTTGAAAATGTAATGCTTGATTTGCCAGCAAATCTAGAAAATATAGTCCCAGACTCTGTGTGATTTTTTTACAGTATTACATGCTGAGGCTGCCCCTGGGAAGGTATTTATTTCTCTCCTCCTTGTCAATAATGAATGACCCTACATAGCAGAAACCTTATTAGAGTCTATGTTTAATGATTGCCCTAGTGATATGAGTGGCCTGATAACAAATTGAAATGTCAGACACTCTATGACCCTCAAATAATATTGAAATCTGCCAGCCCCCATTAAAATGCCTTCAAACTATATTATTGTGTGGTAATAGATCAGCTACTTACCCCAGTTAATATAGTTATCATGTGGGACACTGCAGCATGATCCATTTAATCAAAGGAGTCAAAAAAGCATTGAAAGGGTGGGTAAAATGAGGGACTGTCATAGCAAGTCGTGATGAAGCTGCTTCATTAAGGTGGAAAACTGCCCAGGAAGAAAGAAGGTTGTGATTAATATTCATTCTGGTGTCATATTGTAACTTTCAGATCTGAATGGGCAGGATTTTCTCTCCCCCTCTTGCCCTCTCCCTCTCATCCTGTCTCTGTTTTAGTAGATTATTTTATTTTGTAAGCCATAAGCTACTTTTATAGGTGCAAGTGCTATCCAATGTTTTCTGGTGTTGCTATAGGAAAAAAACACACACAAGAATCAGATTTTTCTCATCATTATTCCCAATAGCTCCTCTGGCACTTTTACATAGAGTGAATGGCAGTAATTTTTTTCCTGTTTCCAAATATATACAATAAGAAGTATTAGTGAAAAAAAAAAGTAATATTTATTATCATAACTATAATAAGGAAAACAGAAGTAATAGCAATGGTAATAATTGAAAAAAAATCCCAGTATTATGTCCTTTTTCCTTAGGTCTTGCCTCTTACTGAGTTATGTTAATGTGTAAAGGTCCTATTTACATGGCATCAATAATTGCACTTGAATTGGAACATTGTGCATAGATTTACCCATAACATTGGAATGATAAAGAGAACTCTTGATAATCTCAGACTGTCTCAAAAGCACTTGATCCTCTTGAAGCTAATGGGAACCTGTCTTTCTGAAGATGCTGAAGTGTGCTTGCCTGTGGGATCTTCTGTCCCTTTCTTTACTACAGAAAAGAAGATGAGATTAGATAGGGAGTCTGCCAAGTTAAAACTTCCAGGTTCTCCACTTTGTAAAGAGAGGTCAGGGAAATTGTGATCTTCTGACCCAGGGTATAACTGGTCTCAAACTTGGTATGGTCCCTTCCAACTCCCAATATTCTGTGATATATACTCTTAGAATCCCAAGGCCAAATTTTAAACTTTGTGACTTTCCAGCTGAAATACATCAGGGACTGACTCTGCAGCTATCCTGTTGAAATACCTAGGAGTTGTACCTCATAGGAGATATCCAAGAGCACAGTTACTTGCCAAGTGGACTGCTCCTGGAACCTTGTGCCTTTCTCCTCCCCACTTCCAAATACCATAGCTCTAACTATAAACTGGTCAGCCTCACCTCCATCCCTGGAAAGGTGATGAAACACTTTATCCTTGACTCTGTCTCTAGGCAGTGTACTACTGTAGCCAGAAGGGCCAATGAATTTCTGGGGTGTATTAGAAGGGGTGTGGTTAGTAGGTCAAGAGAGGTTCTTCTCCCCCTTTACTCTACCCTGGAGAGGCTGCATCTGGAATATTGTGTCCAGTTCTGGGCCCCTCAGTTGAAGAAGGCTAGGGAACTCCTGGAAAGAGTCCAGCACAGGGCCACAAAGATGATGAAGGGGCTGGAACATCTTCCTGATGAGGAAAGGCTGAGGGAGCTGGGTCTCTGTAGCTTGGAGAAGAGGAGACTAAGGGGTGACCTCATCTATGCTTTATGTGAAGGGTGTGTGTCAGGGGGATGGGGTCAGGCTCTTCTCAGTGATGTCCAGAGACAAGACAAGGGGCAATGGCTGCAAGGTGAAGCATAGGAGGTTCCATGTGAATACAAGACAAATTTTTTTTCCCACTTCAAGTGCTGGAGCACTGGCACAGAGTGCCCAGAGAGCTTGGGAAGTCTTCTCCTCCTCTGGAGATATTCAAAACCCATCTGAACACATTCTTGTGTGACCTACTTTAAGGAATCCTGCTGTGACAACGGGTTGGACTACATGATCTTTTAAGGTCCCTTCCAGCTCCTAACATTCTGTGATTCTGTGAAATTTTCATCCCAGTGCAGTAGCAGTGGGCTCTCTAAAGCTCATGCAGTTGTAACTGACAATGACTCATGGCTATAAGCAGAAGGATGAAAGTTACAGCCTGGCTTCACACAGATCCTCTGCAGGAGCTGAAAACTATGAGAAGATTTTGGCAGGAGTTTTGTATAAGGTGTAGTTAAATTCAGCTCTGCTCTGAAAAAGAAAGAAGACTTTGTAGAAGTAACTCCATGTTTACTGTCCTCTTATCAAACAGACCTAACTTACAACTAATGGATATTTTATCTGCCATGCCTGCAAACTCACTGTGGGCTTTTACTGTCAGCCTTAGCTTCTGTCCATTTTACCTGTTGGGAGGAGCAATAAAGACATGCAGGCCAAATTAGCCCCTGTAAGATAACTGTGTAACACACTGGCTTCAAATTTAGCTCTCCTTGACACCCCTGCAGCCCCCTTCATGTCAGTGTTAAAGCTGGCTGAGCTTAGTGAATATTTCAGTGAGGGCATGCAAAAGGTATCAGACCTTGTAGCTTACAGCTCTTTGCTGTCTTACTCTGTACAGAGAGCACAAGGGAAAAAGAAACAAGCTCTAGAAATCAGTTATATCTTCATTGTCACATATTGTATTCATATTTGATTAATTCTACAGAAATCCTTTCAGCTGTTTAATAGACCTGAATTGCCTCTGACTATCTGAGAAATACATAAAAGTTTGATTTGATTTCCCCCAGGGTCAGCTTTTGATTGTGAGCAGCTTTTGGAAGGGTGCTACCCTGCAGTGAAATCTGCCCTAGGACAGAGAGAGTCAGCATGGTCTCATTGCAAGGCTGTGACCTATTCTGATCCCACAGAGATGTATTCCTCAGCTCAGTTTCACACACCACCAGGAGCTCCAATGAGTTGCCTTTGGTGCTAAAGGCAGTGAGACAGCTTGCCAGGCATCAGGTTAAGTACATGCATAGTATAGAATCAATGCTAAGATTCCTGTATTTATTTCACTGTCCAGAAGTGATAATGGTTTGGATTTTCAAATTAAAGTCTTGAATCTACTATCCAAGAATAGTTGAGACAAAAATTTTTATGGTAAATTTTTCCAGCTCAGATTTGCTTGGGGACATTTTTACATAACATGAGATATGTTTCCAGGTACTTCTGCAAGCAGAAATAGTTAGGAGAAGCATAAATGAAGTCAGGCAAATCAAGAACACACTCACATGGATACCATTTTTTTCACACTATGTGTCCAGCCTCACTGAAACTCTCAATCTGAGCAAACTTGAAGGTCCAGGCAGAAATATCTTGTCATCTTGTTGTCATGTACCTGATTAACTGGGTTAGAAACCAAAGGATATTCATAAACACACTTGTCTATTTTTGTATTCAGCATTCTATATTAACCTATGCTTTTGACCTGAACATTTATCAAGTATCCCCTAGATTTTGTCATGTAGTTCTTCATACAGGGTAAATTATAATTCCAAATGCCCTCCTGTTTTGGTAATTTTCCTTTCATCCCTGGTGGCCATTTTCACTCTTGCTGTATCTGTTGTGAGAGGACATATGTAAACCTTTGGGCAGGTAGAATATTAATCCATCTTTGATCACATTCCCCTGTGTATCCTTCCCCACAGCTTTCTGATTTTCTTCCAAAATAAACTCTGTAGCAATTCAACATCTTTATTTTTATTGTTGTGATCAGTTCACTTTAGTCAGCAATGGCTTTATTAGTTTTGGTTTGCTTTTGTTGCAAACACTGCTCTCATGCTTGGAGGGTGATCCTTTAGAAGTTTCTTCTTTTACTGTTTTTTGGTTTTGTTTCCCTGAATCCCTCTTTGTTTCACAGAAGTAAATACCAGAACATAGAGCTGTAACACAGATCTTCTAAACTTAGTACAACAGACATCAAAGGAGAAAAAGGCTTTTTTCCATTGTCAACTCCCTGTTGATGCAGGACTGCTTCTCCTGACAAATTTTGCTCAAAAAGCAGCCCACAAGATCTTCCACTCTCTACTGTAGCAGGTGTCTTTTTGTTCTTGCATCTCAATCAAGACAACAAAAGGAACTACCTGTGATATCCTTGTCCAGGCATTTCTAGAACTTTCCTTCATTTTGCCATACTCCTTTAGCTCATGTAAATGTCCTTTGTCACTTTCTACCATCCTTGAATCCCTGTTGCTGCTCTCTGAGCTTACTCCACCTCGTCAGCCTTCAGATTCTGTATCCCAAACACCAGAAACTATTTCTACACCAGAAGCTATCTGCAGACATTTCCTCTTACAAATATATCTGAGTTAAGGGAATGTCATGTATATTTGTCTTGGAGCTAAATTGGTATCCTGAATAAAACCTGATGGCTTGAATCTCTCTGTCCATGAGCCAGTGCCTCTGCCTACAGAGCCCACAATTGTGTTACCCTTTTGCACCCACCCTGTGGGGAATGCTGCTGTGTAATTTGTTGCCCACTGTCGCCCTAAGGTTCTTGCCTTCTATTGAATTTGTGGCTTCCCCCAGCCCAAGCTATTCTTCCCCTGTGGCATGCATTAGCTTACATTTTTACAAGCTGAATCTCATTTTGCTATTCCCAGCCTGTATTTCTTGGAGCTGCTTTATGTTATATTTCTTGATCCTGACTTGTAGAATATGTCCCATTTTAGCATCATCTGCAAATTTAATGAATGTGGTTTTATTCTGCCATCTTCATGATTATTAATAAAGGTGGAAAGTAAATATTGGTCCTACTGTAGGGCACTCTGGTTCTTCACATCCTCCTTCACATCCATACCCTGTTCCCCTGCAGCCCAAGCTCTCTGTATGGCACTGCCTTGGCTGTACTCTCTCCTTTCAGCAGCTTGAGTTCCATCCTTTGTGTACAAATACAGAGATCAAGTTTGCATGTTAGCTTACTCCATAAGTGGTTTACTGAAATTTACAGCTGCAATACAGACTGTACCTCAAACACTTGGAAGTTTGGGAAATATCTTAAAACATAATGGTGAGTTAAATCTCACAGGTCTGTTACCTAGCTCTGATGTTAGGTCATGGTACTGCAGCTCTGGTCTTGACATCAGTGGCAGTTCCAAAGGTTTTGTTTCCTCATAGGTTTTGTTAAGTGTGTGTTGGTTCCCCCCCTTATGTATAGAAGATAGTTTTTAATGTGGATTCAGTTAGACCAGTTAGGCACTTATTCTTCTAAAATAAGCATCTTCATGCTGCTCCACAGCAGGAGGTGGACAGTGTGGTAGAGACTCCTTGTCTGTCTGTGACTTTGCTTACATTTATATGTTTTGCTAGCATGGCAACATGTGGCTGAAAAGTCACCTCACTAAAAGGCACAAAATCCAAGCATACATGGATCTTTACTGGCAGAATAAGCTCTTTTACAGGTACTATCTTCAGAGAGTTTCTGTAGGTTATGGAAAAAGAATGGTTTATTATTATTATATTCTTTTGCATAAGATGTGTCTTTTCAAGAAGGCTTTAAGGAAGCTTAATAGGTACTTAACAACTTATGCTCTCAACAAATGTACCACCACATATTTAGGCCAATAATGGATAGAAGGAAAAGAGAGAATAAGTAATAAGAAGCATAAAGAGGCATAAGTACAAAGCAGCAGTGAATGCTGCTTCTGCTTCAGTTACCAGCATTAGGATCAGACAATTTCAAAGCTGTGGAAACCACAAAAGAAAGAAGAAAGTGAGGTGGAAGCAAGAGAAAAGGTCAGGTGATCTGGTAGATGGATCATAAGTTTGCATCTTCAGTAAAATGCAGCCAGTTTTCTCTTAAGCCCCAGCCTACTCACGTGTCCTCAGCAAATTACCTAATCTCTCTGCAAAATGAGTATATGACAAACAATGTATAGAATAATTTGGGGCCTGCAGATAGCAGCAGGGACAGGCAGGAATTTTAACTTGAAGCTGTCTGCTAGTTCTTGCAAACCTAGCTCAAGTTTTTACTAAGTTACCTCTTCCCTTTTCTAGTAAGTAAAGTTTTTACAAAGGTAATTTGCTTAAACATTACATTCAAATAATGTACAAACAAATAGGCTTCTAGGTACTGTCTCCAAAATATTCAGTCCCACAGACACCCTCCCACTATAATGCAGACTTTAACCAAATTCTCATGACTAGCATAGCCTTATGCCTATTCAGCTCTTCAGCTTTTCAATCTGTTACTCTTTTGTGAAAAATAGATTAAAACTCAGTCTCTCAGGCATTTTTGTGCCTAGTTATTTTTAAAACATCTTTTCCTTGCTTGCCTTCTTCACTATTTTGTTTTTCTTGTTGATAGATTTATAAGTAGGCTTCTCTTTTCCTCTGTACCTGCAGCTGGCATTTACCCTTACTTTTTCTCTTTCTCAGCTGTAGTTGAATATTCTTGCTTCATTGCCTCCTTCCTTTTTCATTTCCAGTTGACAGCATCATTGGAAAGGTGAACTAAAGAGAAAATTGGAAATTTTGTTTACTTCACCACTATGTACTGAATGCCCCACCTGTGCAGCCTAACAGAGAAACTCCTAATGAGAATACACTGCACCAACAGACATATTTTCTCTGCAAATCTCAACAGATCTTGCAGGGATGGTCAATGTTTAGCATTGCTGTTGTGTTGCTGTGCAAAGCTGGCCTTTAGCAGATTGATATAGGCCTGGATTCATTGGTCCTACTGCATCATGTAAGCATTTCAAAGCTTATTTCTTATTTATCACCCTTTTTATTCTGGAAGTAAATCCTGATCCTTTCCCATCAAATGTGTAATGCTTTTTCTGACTAAACTTAATGTATATGGTGAGGTGAAAAAGACTTCCTGAGGCTAGACTTCAGAGTAGGTTGCAAATATAAGTTAGTGGGACTCATTGACAGAGCTTGAAGGGGGAGGGGGATAGTACCAGGCTTGCCTGTGACAAGCTGTGGGATGACATCCCTTAGAGGAATGGGATGTTAGTGAGGTCCCTCAGCCTGTTGTTCTGAGGAATACTGACTACACTGCAGCACACTTGAAGTCTTACAGAGATGAGCCTGGGTCTTCTGAGTGCAATACCTCAAACAAATTAAGGGATGTCCCTCTGAAAAGATAATATGGTCAGCAACCCAGCTGAAGTGCCTGTACACCAATGCACACAGCATGGACAACAAAGAGGAGATAAAAGCTACCATGGTGATAAAAATATATGATCTAGAACATAGCTCTTTCTCAATGATAAAGTTTCTAGGCTTGAAAACAAAGCTTTGTTTGTTTTTTTTTCTTTTCCATAAAGTAGTTACTCTTATTAAGCAGAAAACCAGATGCAGAGGAATGGGATGAGCTTTGGTATTTTCTAGCAGAAAAACAAAGAATGAAGAAATTATTCTGTGTTTTTTCAATTTCTGTTTGTCTAAGTCTGTCACTGACTTTGTCTTTCAACACTTCNTGGGTCTTCTGAGTGCAATACCTCAAAAAAATTAAGGGATGTCCCTCTGAAAAGATAATATGGCCAGCAACCCAGCTGAAGTGCCTGTACACCAATGCACACAGCATGGACAACAAAGAGGAGATAAAAGCTACCATGGTGATAAAAATATATGATCTAGAACATAGCTCTTTCTCAATGATAAAGTTTCTAGGCTTGAAAACAAAGCTTTGTTTGTTTTTTTTTCTTTTCCATAAAGTAGTTGCTCTTATTAAACAGAAAACCAGATGCAGGGGAATGGGATGAGCTTTGGTATTTTCTAGCAGAAAACCAAAGAATGAAGAAGTTATTCTGTGATTTTTAAATTTCTGAATGTCTAAGTCTGTCACTGACTTTGTCTTTCAACACTTCAACACAAGCCACCAAACAGGACAAGGTAATGTCCTTTGGTCACAATTGACATGTCAGAATTATAACTAAAGGTCTAGAAGTGAGACTCCTTGTGGTATTACCAGTCTCATAAACCACCTTTTCCCCCCATTATCTGTTAATTTATAAACCTCTTATACACCATCTATTATCTATGAATGTGCTGATTAGTTTCTGTATGAAAATGCAGCTATGATATTTGCAAGAAAACTTGCTTAAAAAGGACAGTTAGAGAAGGAATCAGAAAGGCACACTATGATCATTGGGAATAAAGAGCAAATGGGGACAAGCTGGGAAGAGACTTCTATAAGCTTGAGGTGGCTGCTGTATCTTTAGGAAGAACTGAATCACCAAAGGCTGGAGATAAAGTTGTGGATTTTTTGGCAGCTGTTGCTATTAGCTGGGCTTCTGAGGAAGCATGAAAAGGATCTGCAGAGACATCTGCAATGTCTGTGTTCAATGACAATTCTACTTAAAAAGATTAATGTTAATTCATGCTTTTGGTTTTTTTCTTGGAAAGAACATTTATAACCCAGACAAACAGTGCTTTTGGGGAGCAGATCACAGAATCACAGAATTATTAAGGTTGGATGAGATCTCTAGGATCACCAAGTCCAAACATCAACCCATCACTACCATGCCACTAAAACCATGCCTCTAAGCACCACATCTACAAGATGATGCCAATTTATTGTATATTCAGTATTTGTGGAGCAGACCACATGCATTCTCACATTTTTGTGTGGATTATCCACTATGAGATGCTGAAAGGACTGAGATTACTCAACTGACTCCTCTTCAGAGTCTCACCCACGGTGCTGTTTAGTTGTGTTTGGCAGCAATTCCACCCACAGATATTGTCAGGCCTGACACAAGAGGTATCTTGTATTAAAATATTGTGGAATGGAACCTCAAAAGCAAACCTACCCACCAGAAGAATTATTTTCCTTGACAATTCAAAATAATTGTCAAATCTGAAAGGTGGCATTGTTGTATGTCTCTAGAAATGGACAACAAAGCCTTAACTCCTGGAAATATATTGGGGGAAATGGCCTTTTATAAGGACAGACTATAATTTAATGAGGTTGTGGAAATGAAAATGTGAAAATATGAGGAAATCTGATATAGTTTCCCAGGATGCTATCTGCCTACTCCTGGTTCTGCTTTCTGGACAGTGTTGAATCCTGTTCCTCTAGCTCGCAGTACAAGGATTGAAACCAGGATTTTGTCTGTGGCCTTTTTGATATGTTTATTGAGTCAAGGAAAGTATTGGCTGCTTAAAAGGTTAGATTTCCAGTACAGGCTAAGAGATGGGAATTCTGGAGTGTCATAAAACAGATACCATTTCCTCCTGGCTAGCCTGATAGGATCAAAGTTAGGAAACAGTGTTGTCTCCTGAGAGAAAGTGATCTCTGCTTTCCAGAGGGGTAAGAGGCTCTTTATGTCTTATCTTTCTTACCTGTCTTTCCTATCTCTAGCTGTATTCATATGAACATGATATAGACCTGGGACTATTCTCATGAAATATACATTTTTGTGTCAACTTATTTCTCCTGAGTTACATGATTTAACCTTGTTGGGGAGACATCTGTAAAATAAATTCCAGTATTTTAATAGATATCGAGGGACAGAGTCTAAATATTAGGCTTATTCTGTGTACAGGCACAAAAATAATGTTGCCTGGACTAAACTATATCTCTTTGCTCCTCAGAAGCTCATCTGAGAGTAATTGCACGTACCTAGCTAAATCAAAAGAGACTCACAGCTTGATGCAAGAGATGGGATTAGAGGCTATGACTGAGGTACCTCAGGTCTCCCTGATCAAGGCAAGCTATAGAGCAGTCATCAGAAAAGAAAGCAAGCAGATGAGAGAAGCCATGTCTAAGAATCAACATCACAGATATAGTAATACAGGCAGAGGAGACCTTTTGCCATATGCCTTGTGAACGAATTCCATGCAAGATTTTGTGTTGTGTACTGTAGCAATGCTTGTATTTCTGTATAGATAGAAATAGCTCTTCATGCAGAGCCATCACAAAGGATCAAAATGCAAATTTAAAACAGACCAACCTTTTCAGAAGGTTTAAAGTCATTAAAAATATTTTATTCAAGAAATAATCTCTGTAGAATTGGTTACTACCACTGTTAATGGCTTGCTAGTTAAGATATTAATGGCTCACAACCAAAAGCTGCTCTTAATGACTGATTTCAAAGGGTATTATTGCTTAATTAATGACACTTCACCTATGTGCAGTCAGTTTTGTAGGCATCCATTTTATTGTCTGTTTCAGGATACTAAACTCAGTTATTACATGTGAAGGAAACATCACAAAGAGAGGCAGAATAGATGCTTATTATCTGGTTGTTTTGCATTTTGTGGCCTGTCAGCTAACTTCCATCTGATTTTACTTGTTTCTTATTAGTATAAAGCTTCTTATTAGGAATTTTATGTGCATTGAAAGTGAATGTTGGAACTGTGTTATTGAAAAGCAGTGCTTTTGCAGAGATTGGTAGAAGGACATCTAAAATATGTATTTTAAATCCTTGTTTTATAGATCACATTTTTTTCAATCTCTTAACCTGAATGACAATTTCTTTCATAATATCCCATTTTCATGCATTGGTTTCTCATGTCCTGTTTAGGAACCTTGTTTGATTATGTTGATACCATGATTGTGCCAGTTTTTGCAGTTTACACATCATGTTGATTATAAAGGGAATATTGTAGGGTTACAGCTGGTGAAAATGAAGGAAACTGAAATGCTAGGTGGCAGGATGACTATGAAATGTGGACAGTGTGCTAAAAATGTTATACATTTACTACAAAGTCTCAGACTTGGCTTTCCCTTGAGATGCTGAGTGGCCACTGTTCCCTGTGCTTGCAGCTGTTATGCTTAGGAATAAGGCATAATGCAAATCCTCTGTAACAGGCACTTTTAAAAGCAGTAGCCTACTTTCTGCTTGCCCCTGTACTGCCCCACAGAAAGAAGTGAGAAAACACTTTCATACAGGAACTTTCCATCAGTACAAAACTAACTGTGTTTGCACTGTGTGGTTTGGACATCTTCAGTTCTTCTACAGCTACAATTTTTCAGGAGCCAGTCCTACAAACATTTACAAGATTAATCTCATTCTCCCAAATGCTCCCAAATCACAGTAGTAGAACAGTTCTGAGGACTGTAGCATGATCATTCCCTTGACCATAAACATGACTGGGAGTTCAAGCTTTTATGTACTCAGTAATGCTTTCAGTGAGCTACATTCTTCTTTAAAAACTATAACAACTCATGGAATGATTGACAAATTATTCAAGTATATTTCTGGAATTCATTCTTCTTTAGTGGAATATTTCAGAAAACACAAAACTTGAGTGTATATAACTTCACACTGAATAGCTTTTTTTAACTTTCCCTTTATTAAAACTTTCTTTTAAAGTGAATTTTCATCAGTTCTGCTGCACTATCTCCAGCCTATCTTATTTCTAGATCCCAACTTGAGAGATGAAGAGCTTTGCAAAGAGCACAGGGAGGAGTTTAGTGCACACACAGATGGTAAAACCTCAGAAGAAATTAGAATTAAAAAAATATTTAAATTAAAGATAATCTTTCATTGTCAAAGAAAATAGGCTAGCCATACAACAATATGGTTGTTCCTTCCACTCCTGTGGGCTTTATTGCTTTCATTTAAACAAATTTTGGGCTACCAAAAGATGATAATTTTAATTTGAGCTGAAGGCCTACCATCTGTATACATAGTGGACTCCTCTCCCTTATGTATTATCTAGGCAAATAACACCCATTTTGTTGTATGGGGAATGTGCTGAAGGTAATGGAAGTGAATAGAGGCAGGTGCTGATCAAACAGATGTTATTTTGGTCTGACTTCCTCCACCTGCCTCATCAGTGTTCTTCAATGTAGACAGACATCACTCCCAATATTGTAAGTCTGAGCTAAGCCTACTGCCTTGCATTGTGATTTCCTGGGTGAACACAAAAGGAATAAATAGATGTTATCAAACTCTGGTGCTTTCTGTTGTGGATATGCAGAGGTGAAAAGCTACTGCAAACTTCCTGTGGGTCACTTCCCCTTTGTCTTTTACAACAATCAGCCTTCTGTGAAACTCATCCCTTAATTTTTTGGTCTGTACATTTTCAAATGACTGAAAAGAGAGGAACAGCACAAAGATTTTGAGGGACCTTTAAATGAGTGGCTATGCTTTCTAAAACCAGCTGTGCTGCATAATCTATATCTGAACTTCAGATATAGAATAATTTATCTCAGTGTAACCCATGTGGAATGTAGGCTAAAGCTGATTTTAATGGTAAACTAAACCTCTTTTGAATCCATTTTAGTGAGATGGTTTAATTAACTAGACCACTTCCTCCAGCCCTGTGTACTCAATGCAAATTAATGGCACTCAGAATACACATTCTCTCAGTGTCTTGCTGCTGTTTGCTGCCTGTGAATCCTATCTCCCTTCCCACACCTTGCACTTGCACAAATGATTAACTACCTCCAAAACTCATTTCCTCCTAAGTGGCTTGAGAGTATTTTTCTTCTATGGAACAAAAATATGGTGGCTGAGAAAGCACAAAACCATTTTCAAAGGTGCCAGTATTATTGTGCCAGAGTATTGTTTCTGATGCTTTATGCTCTAATATGGAATACAAAAGAAATGTTATACTACCTATTTATTTCATACTCTATCATTTACTGAAGGGTGAAGATGAGGGGTCTATTATGTATTAAAAACATGCTGTTTGTACTAGAAGGTAGGAGTAGGAATTTGAGGCAGACTCAGAACTAGATCTTTTATTTTTAATGTATCATCTAGAGAGCAGCAGTCTGAGAAATGAGACTGCATTCTTGCAGGGTCAATAAGCAGCCTCTCTTCTAAATGGGAATGGTGTTGAGGTTATGGACTGGACTGAGTCACTCTCATACCCTTTGTCACCAAGAGGAAATGCAGTGTAAGAGCTGGATTTTCTGCTTCATGAGATTCCCACATGTAAACCTGTTCTTTTTTTCTTGCCAGAAGGGAATAAGAAACAGAACTGTTGAAAATCCTTTCAAGGCAAGCTCTGACAAAATCTAGCCTTCTCAGTTCTTACCTGAAGAGCACTGCCAAAATGTCAAGTTGATATGAAGCCCTGACAGCTCACTTTGGTGCAGGCTGTAGAGACAGACCTTTGAAAAACTACCTTTGTTTCCATGTGAGCATCAGGCATGAAATCCTATTCTTGCTCTTAAGCTCTTAGTATTCCTGCAGGCTTCTAGCAGACAGTGCAGCTCTGTCAACTGGGTGTTCTTTTAAGTCTCTCTAACAGAGAGTTACTACCCAAAAGGACCTCACATTAAAAGACCAACAGAACACAAGAGGTGATGTGGAAAAATGCTGCTGTACTTGCTGGACTGAAATGAGAGCCATCTAGATACTTTTCTCCACCATCAGCACCAGGCAGAGGCTCTGATATAAACACATGGGGTCTCACAAAGTCAAAACGTGGCAAGGTCCCAGGCAGGTGGTCTGCAAGTGCTCAGTAAGGTGAAGGCAGTCTTCAATATAGAAGCAGAGAGCAAAGAGTCAGTAAAGCCACCAAATTGCTGCCTGGAGCAGTGGGGTGGCAGGTTCCTGCTAAAAGAAACCTCACTCTGGCATGCACATAGTCATGAATGGCAAATTGCTGTTTCCTTTGCCCTAAAAACAGGAGCTGCTTGTTGTTGTCCTATGCTTGCCCTCTACTGTCAGATGTGAAACCTCAGAGGAGCTGGTAGAGAATGGGAGATGGTTTCTTGCATGGGGAAGATGATGGGAAGGGAAATAGGAACCCCTTTGGCCTTCTGGAAAGTAGCATCCATAAGGGTGCTGGTAGAAACTAAACCTGATTGGAATCACTGCTGGAAACAGTGGCTCATGGTGGTTTGCATTTCGTAGCATCTAGGCTTCTCAAATGTCCATGCTATATTAAAAAGTTACTCTATAACTGAAGATTTCCTCAGAAAAGTTTGGTTTAAAATACTGGAATGCTTTTTTTGGCCTACTTGGCAGTATTTTTCCAGATGTGATCTTCGTGGAATTATTTGCCAGCAAATGCAGTGTTTTGTCTTTCAGTTTGGAAATGTTCTTCTCACATATATCCCAAGTGGTCACTGTTCCATTATATCTTTGAAATGCTCATATGAAGCAATACCTAAGCAGTCTGTTACAAAGGAAAACAGTGCAGGTGAACCTTATGCTTGCAAAAATGAGCTCCTACAGGGTTTGACTCTTTCTAGACCCAGGCCATGGCCACGTGGGCTCTTCCCCTCTCCACTTGGCTACATTGTGGATCCCAGGGCTGGCTTCAGTTCTTTTGGGAAGGGACTTTGTGCTGTTACCTGCAAGGATGTAGTTTTCTCTGTGCAACCCCCTTCAGACTCTTGCCCTAACACAGTGTAGGAGAAGGCAGGGACAGCTTTGTGAGATCCTTTTGCCTCTTTTTGACTCTTCTGCCCATCAAGCAGCTCCTGCAAAAAGACTTGTTAAAAGGCAAAAAAAACCCCCAATGAGCTTTGTGTGTTATACAGCTCTACCCATTGCCCAGCTGAGGCACAGTCCTGTACAAAACTGCTTAGCACAGAACAATCCAAGGCTCCTTTATGTTTGATAATTTCCAAGTAACTGCTGCTGTGCAGTTCATTTAAGTCAATATGAAATACTTACTGCTAGTTACAGCAACAAATTCAAGGGTGTTTTGTATGTTACCAACATAGCTGATTGGCATGAAATATAAAATAGCTAGTGAACACTAGTAAAGCTGGTTGAAGAAGGTAAAGTTTATTAATTTTTTAATGTTTTTTTTTCCTTGAATAAGAAGGTGGGTTAACTATCAGTTTGAAAGGCAGTGTAAATCAGTTCCCATCACACCTCATAGAAGAAGAGAAAAGATGTGTTTCTAGAAGGAAAAGCAATCAACAGAGGGGGTGGAGAAAAAGTATAAATCAGGATGGTTTATGCTTTCTTCCACCTTGTTGTAGATTGCTTTTCCTTCTGTAACCTCCCTCCCTCCTTCTCCCCCTTCCTCTGTCCTTCACTAGCAACTCAGCTTACCTCTGAATGTACCTTCCCTCAACATTTGAACGTGCTAGAAAATGAAAAGCACAGTTTATAGAATGGACTGAGGTTGTGTTGCCTTTCTTTTCATTCTAGACAGAGGAACATCCTACTCACAGGTTTGGATCAATAACAACTCATACTGAATTTATACCTTGCTACTAAGCTGTAGACTAGAACTAGCTGAGTTTTGTTTCAAAACTGTCTGAATCCCAGTAAGTCTGTACTGCTGTGTGAGTACAAGGCCATCCTGATGGGCCCCTCACTCCAAGAAAAACAGAGGCATTGGAGCATGTCCAGAGAAAGGGCAACAAGGCTGGTGAGGGGTCTGGAGAATAAGTCTTCTGAGGGAACTGATGTTGCTTAGTCTGGAGAAGAGGCTCAAGGGAGACCTTATCTCTCTCTACAACTACCTGAAAGGAGGACCTAGTGAGGGGGGAATCTCTCTCTTCTGGGTTACTAGTGATAAGACAAGAGGAAATGGCCTCAAGTTGTGCCAGAGGAGGTTTAGATTGGATATTAGGAAAAATTTCTTCCCAGAAAGAGTTGTTAGGCATTGGTCCAGGCTGCCCAGGGGAGTGATGGAGTCACCATCCCTGGAGGGGTTCAGGAAACATATAGATGTGGTATTTAGGGACATGGTTTAGTGGTATGGTGGTGATAGATTGCTGGCTGGACTTGATGATCTCAGAAGTCTCTTCCAACCTTAATGATTCTGTAAATCTGTGTCTTCTGAAGAATGTTTGTAGTCCTTTACATGAACATCATCCTAGCCCAAGCCATGACCAGTGACAGAATGCATTGCTGGTGTAACTGTTAATATGACTTGTCATGGGACTGAGACAAAATGTAGTGTCCTACACAAGGACAGCTTCTGCTTTGCTTGACAGTGTGTTTATTTTTGTGCCTGTTAGATTTAGGTGCCAAATTCCTGTTCTTCATCTTTTTACAAAGTGTTGAAACAGCTGTTTTGAAAAGACCTGCCACCAAGATTCTTCTCTTTCCTGTTTTATGATTTCACTTTGAAAGCTTAATCTTAATAGGATTCCAAGTCTTAATTCTGTCTCTGAATAATCTTATAACAACATGTGACAGCTGAATTTCTTCAGTTCTAGTAACTAACTCCATTTTTTTTTTTTGAGGAGAGAAATGCAACATTCACACATGTTCCTTGTGATCAAACTATGATAAAAAACTTCAGCTCTGTCTTCATAATCCTCTTACAAAAAGCAGTGTAAGATAGTGCTCATCCAGATATACCATTATCAGGCAGAGATGCACGTTAGTGGTTCTGAGAGAGAAGATCAGGAGTTGCATTACAATGCAAAGGGAAGGCATGTAATGATGGATGTGCTTGTGCTCACACATCTGATAGGAACATGGGACTTGTTTCAGAAGGGTGAATGCAGTCACTGAAAATAGAAAATGCAGTCTGTGGATAATTAGGAAGATGATCTCAGCTAGGCTTTTCCTTTCCTGCAAACCTTGCTTATGTGTCTTCCTTAAAGAGTGTAATCATCAAATTTCCAATAAATTCTCATAAATTTACAGCTGTCAGCCTGACAGATACAATAAATTGGACAATAAGGTCTAAAAAGGCAATCTAAGTTTCCTGAAGATTGTTTTGTTCTTTAATTGAGATAGTAACTTTACTTTTCAGTCCTGTTTATTGAGAACATATTTCACAAAGCTGCTTAGGTGATATCACAGTTTTATGTTGAAATGTGAACATAGCTGCTGTGATGTGTCCTGATTTACTGAATGTCCATGAGAACAAGCAAAAACAACATCACATTCAATGGATTTTTTTTTTCCTGTGGGGAAACAAATGTTTTAAAGGAAATGATATATAGTGAAACCACACATGGTACTACAGAGTTTGGTTCTTTGTTATAAATCCTACAGTGGCTTTTTTGCTCCAAAGCAAAGAGGTCTAGGTGGCTGATGGCTCCAGAACTGTGTGTTCATCTGGGCTTTTAAATCAGACTTCAAAAGCTCCACCATAGAAGAATATGTTAACTGGCCATTAGCAGTGGCAGTTATATGTGTTTCCTTTGAAGCTCAGCTTTTGGCATTGTCATCCTAATAATATGGGATAAATATCTGAATTGATATAAATAAAGAACATCTCATTTGTGCAACTATTTCATCTTCCCTCCAAGTTCTTAAAACAATTCCAAACAAGGCTGAATTTAACTGAGAAGGAAGAAACTGTTTCTATTCTCATTTTACAGATGGACAAATTAGGGCAAGGATAAATTTCCTGAGATATGTAATGGCACAGGAAGTTTTGGCAAAACCAGGGAAAAAATCCAGACCAACTGGAAAAGAACAGATTTCCTGTTATGGACACAGAATTTTTTTTTTCTGCTTTCCCTTACAGAAAAGAGCAAGATAATTAAGAGAAAAGATGGAGAAATGTAACAGAAATGTCTTTTTCCATATGGCATCCAAAATACCCATACCATTCAATTTCTGTGTTACTTTTTAAAATTCAGATTAAAACCAAAAAATCACTACTAAGATACACTAAGAAGGCATTTTTTCCCAGTAAGTATTTTAATTGTTAAAAATGAAAAGTGTAATGATTCATCATGGGGGGTTCTTAAAGTATTTAACACTTCCTACCACAAAAACTATGCAACTAAGCACAGAGAAAGGGACAACAGAGAGAAAAGGAATATTTCTTTTCTTTCTCTTTATATGCTTTCAGAGATAAGACATAAATTACAGTGAAGTTAACAAACACTGAGACCCTTTGGCATTTGACACAAGAGCCTTTTCTCTTTAATTTGGCATCCTAATAATGCTCAGAGTCCCTTCGTTCAGGCAAGTCACTGGCAGATGCTTTATTGTGTCTGTTGTTTCTCCTCTGGGGCTGTACATTAGGTTAAAATATCACAAATAGCTGCTATTAAAGTGTGAGTCACAGTAGCTATAATTTTTCATGACAGCCAAAGAAAATGTGACATGTTTAGGAAACTCTGTCATTGATGCTAACACTCAGATCTTCAGGCAAATGTTTAACGACATACTCAGCATGCTGTGCAAACTCCACTATCTACCAAACAAAAGGTTATGGCTAGAGAACTATAAACATTCAGAAATGTCACTAAACAATAGGAGCTGTTTTCTTCCTGCTCACTGAAGGCAAGATAGAAATTGGACTGATATGAACTGCATAAAAAAAAAGGGAAGGCTTTTTATGTATGCAGTTATTTTTATTTGCCTCCTGTAACTACTCTGGTTTAGCATATCTACCACCTGTGCTTAGTGCACAACTTTCTTCTTTTGTTTTGATGCAGGCTTTCTTCTGGCAGTGAGCATCCAGGTTTACTACAGCTCAGCTTCTTTTATTCTACAGTACAGGGAAGTAGGAGATAACAAACACACACGTGCATACACCCTCTGAGACTGCACAGCACAAAGCAGGTCCTGTGCTAGCCACAACATTCCTACTAAGCTTTCATAGTCTCATGACTCCCTGTCATTTGCCTTCTTAAATTAGACACTATGCATTTATTCAATCCTTATGATTATTGTTAGAAATGGGGCTATCTTATGACTACCTGAATGACAAATAATGCATTGGGAAGGTCTTTAGCATGGATTTTAACACAAGTAATGGAAAATTCTGTACCGTGGTCTGAAAGTCATAAGGACTTTTGTAATACAATAACATAAACCTATGGTCATTCAAAGTTACTTCACATTATCAGCAGGAGCAAAAGGAAGTTATTCTGTTCCATCCACAAATACCAGCAAGGCTCTGGTGAACTACAAAACTAGAAGTATAGAATAAACATGGGCAGGGAGCTGGGCTATAATGCTGTTAGTGGGAAGCTGCCCACCTGGATTCCCTCTCTTTCATGTGGAGGCCATTTGGTTTTGCCTTTCACTGAGTGAGAGTGTCAGGCAGTGAAACAGATAGGCTTTCAAACTGTTCCAATCTATGATGAGTCTTACTCATGGTATTATGACAAGTTAAGAGTTCAAGCCTGCACATCTTGGAGATGATAAGGCTGCCTGGGGATGGGAACTCACTGCAGTATATTGTCACCTAAATCAGGTTTATGAAATCTTGGGCAAGCAAAGTTCTCAACACCACCACCAATAAAGCAGAATGCACAGATATCCCTGTAGATTAAAGCAAAGGAAACAGTTTGTTACATTTCTGTTCTTGGAGAGCAAGGATTGTTGATTAATTTCTTTATCTACAGAGAAAGTGACAGGGGCTTCTATGTTTTAACTTAGAGGGGAATAATATCACCTGTGCAGAATCCTCTCTTTTAGGCTGTCTTTGCAATTCCCAGGATGGAGAGTGTGGGAGCTGTAGGATTCCTCACAGTACTGCTATAAACCCAAGTTCAGGGGAAAGCAAGGGTGTTTGCAGCAACAAGCATCAGGGCTGACATGAAACATATGGTATTTCCACCAGATCAAAAGAGGTTACAGCAGACATTGCATAGTTTTCTGCTTTTCTGTGTTTCTGAAGTGTGCAGGTGAGCTACCAAACCACCCAAAAAGTAATGTGAGCTGAGGCTTGTGTGTGAGTTTGGCTTCTTGTGTTATGAACTTCTCTGCTTTACATGGGAGCCCTTTTGGGCTTTTTGCCTTGGTGTTACAGTGGCTTCAGTGCCAGGGGTACTGTTCACCAAAGGGCAAATTTATAGCAGATGACAAGTCTGATGGTTTTTGGCACAGTTTTAACAGCAGGCTCTGTGGTGGGCTCCTGTAGATTGTGGATATCTATCTCCAGATGAAGGAAATCAATCCCCTGTGATCTTTATGCAATTCACATATAATTCACATAGAGACATGCAAAATCCAGAGGAAGATAGAATTTAGGACTCACTTGTTTCCTCATAATTTCCTGGTTACACATTTTACACCATGTTTCCCTGAGCCCTGCAACACTGGATAACTACACATGTACTTTTTCACTTCAGCTAAGAAAAGCACAGCAGGCAGCCTCATCTCTGGATGGGGCATTTGCTTTCAACATGGGCAGGTACTGACTAAGAGAAGCTGAGGAGAGAACAATCTCAGACAGACTACAACTGCTTCAAGGAGCAAACAACTTTTGCAGTACTAGTTAGAAGACAGTGAAGAAAGGGCAGGGGAGAAAAAGAAGCATTTCTCCAACTCTCTGTTAGAGGCATGAGAAATAGGAAGAAAGGTAAAGGCATAGACAATCTTCAAAGAAATTCAGAATGCAGGGCTAGGCATTTTTCCATATTCATACAGCAGGAAAGGTATATATCAGAAATAACCTTAATCACTGGAATTTGCTTCTTGGCAAAAGCAGAAACTTGGGGTCTGTAGACCTGGGGCTGAGTGACCCCCTTTACATGGTAAGTGGGGTTGGGACTGGTGATACTTCTTACTCTAACTCTGTATTATTTGCATGAAGAAGTGCCATAAGGGTGCAGCCATGACTGATGTGTCCCAAACTGGACTGGAGAGGTTGAAGTCACTATTAAAGTCTGAACAGTTCAGAAATCTAAAAGAAAAATGGTATAAGGGAGGTTGTTCAGAGCAATGGGTATGCCTTGAAGGCTGCAGTGCTCATCCAAAGCAGCCATCAGTATGCCACTTTCAATGATTTTGAGAGAATGCAAAATATCTCAAAGCACCACCTAAAAATATTTGGTGGTCCCTGGTGCCAGCATGATTATACAGAGGTGCACTTCTGCTATTACCAATGCCTTTGCAAGTAGGTAGAGAGAAGCACTGGGACCACAGGAGGTCCCGGAGGCCTGACGTTGTGCTGCAGACAAAGTACAACAGAGGAAGATTGGCAGACATTAGAGAATTACTGTCTGAGCTAACATCAATGGAAGCTTTGATGCAAGCCTCTTTCAGGGAATTACAATAAAAGGTAGAGTGACTGAAGTTGAGGCAGGCTTAAACAAGCATTCAGATACTGTTACTGATACAGATAAGAGACTTCAGGAGTTTGAAAGCGAAGACCTAAAAAATAGATAATTTGGAGAACTGAAAGAGAAATAACATTGAATTGAGAGAAATCCCAGAGCAAACTGACATAAAGAAGAAGGAACTCTTCAAAAAAATGTTAAGTTTCCAGCAAAAGTAACTCTTGAGAGAGGCAAGAATTTCCTGGGTATGTGTAGGTGGGACACATAATGCACATTGAAGCCAGCTACGGGCTTTCACTCTAGAACCCATGGCTAGTGCACTGGGCTTTGTATCACACTGTACCAGTGAAGAGAAAATGAGCAGTTAACAGGAACCATTAAAGTGTGAACAAGGATATAATGCCACTTGCATTCTATGAGAAATGAGCATGGAGTTCAGTAGAATAAGAGAGGAAGTATTGGTAGGAGAAAAAGGATGCCCAGAAATGGAGAACTCTAAATAAGCCTAGTATTCAGCACATGGGGGCCTAGGGGACACAAAATAGCAAGTCCAAAGAGCTGAGGCACTGAGCTAGAAGATTTCTGCTGAAAGTAGAAGAGGATAGATGAAAGTAGAAGAGGATAGATGTGTTTCTTCAGGGGATGATTTAGGGATAAGAGTAGTGTAGGGCTATCAGTTGGACTAGATGATCTTGAGGGTCCTTTCCAACCCTAATGATTCTGTGATTCTGTGTGTGATTCTGTAAGGGATCTCAATGCCATGCTGCCATAGTGGGGTATGAATTCCCTACTTCTGTGGTACATGGGAGCCTGTAGCCAGTTCTTCATGGCAGAAAAAGAATAGTATTGGCACTTTTTCAACAGCACCAAGCATGGCTCATTTCTCCCTAGGAAAGCATGACAGCTGAGAGTAGAGGAACAGGAGGTGATCATGTCCAACCATATCTACCCACAAAATGAGGATATCTGAGGTGTTTCAACTCCACTTTTCCAAACATAGAAACACTGTTCCTAGCATTGATTTTCAATTTTCTAGTGAAAAGTCATGGTCCTAGAAGCAGTGATTAAAATGCTGACCCCTTCACTCCTGCAGTGCAGGCACTTTTGGGATACAGGTGCATTCCTTCTTTCTCCTTTTCTCTAGCCCAATATATCCTGAGGTTTGAAGATGATGTGAATCTGCTCTGAGAGTAGAAGTTGGGCAAATTTCCTTTTTCCTACAGAAATGTGCCAGTCATTAGGTCAACACACACAAAGATTTCCTAGAGCTGTTGCTGATATAAAAGAAAGTTTGGAACATGTCTTTGTTTTGTGAAACATGTAATTCTGTCTGTGTGTGTTAGGCATGGTCTGAGAATATCTACCAAGTCTTGCCTCTGAGGGGCTGGGCAGTGGGAAACCTGGCTCACATACTAGCTAGTCAGTCCTGTGAAGAAGGAAGAAGCTGATGACTAGGGCAAACAGAAAAAACCAAACAAACAAAAAAGAATTTAGTTAACCCAAAGAATAATTACATAGAGACTACTATAATTGCAGCTGCTTTGTTTTGAAAAAGAATTAGAATTTAGGAGCTTAAAATCTTCCCTTGATCCTTAACTGTTCCATTACCACCACTTATCTTCAGCAAAACAAAAGGAATCACCATTTCCTGCATTTTGAGAGGTATTCTGAGGTGTGCTAAACAGGGCATGCTTCAGAGGTGCAGTCTTAAAGTGTGTTTCATTTCCAAGTGATTATTCCCTTTTAGGGGAAAAGGATAGATTGGATAAAGAAGTTTTAAAAGCTCAGACATCAAGGTTAACAGCTGACACTGCAGTAATTCAGATCCTGGCTGAAAAACAGCAAGGAAAGCTTAGCAGAATTAAATGTAAAGGAATATGTGAGGAAATGGTAAAAGACTAAAAAAAAAAGCAGGAAGAAAAGCCTTACTGAAGCATTAAATAGAGTGAGGGTTTGACTGGCAACCCTGTTAAGCTAGTTTCCTGGAATCCCAGCAAATTTCAAAATCAATAGAAGCCCATCTTTAATTGACTTGAAACCTAACAAAGACAAATTTGATTTTGCCTCTCATAGACCTGCCTACTTGTTCTGTATTGATGTTGAGATAGTCACCAATGTGCTGGCTAATAGGTTGGACTCTGTACTAGCTGATTAGTTAGCAGAGACCAGAGAAACTGTTTTCAAGGGCATTAATTAGCAGACAATACATGAAGAGGTGTTCTGTGATGCAAAGGAATTCTTAAAAGAATTTAAATTAAGTGATTTAGAGAGAAGTCATGGGTTGCATGGATAATGGGAAAATATCACAAGTATTAAATCAGTAGGTACAGTTCCATTATAAAACCCTTTTGGTTGGAGTCAAAGTTAACCACAGTTCTTTATCTTCAGCATATACTTCCTTTTTGCAACTGTCCTGTCACTTCTGCAGAAATTATCACAAAAATTCCATCTTGCAGGCATAAAATATAGGAGGTTTGGAGAATGAAGTCTCACAGACTATAAATGACATTTTAATGATGACTGCTGATCCTCTTCTTGCACAGGCCATTGAAATGAAAGAAATGAGGAAAGAATTTGTGAAGTTTGTAGAAGATCCAAGACTTAGTCATTAAACCAAACATTAGTATTTCAACCAATTCAGGCTACTCACAAACCATTACAAGACAAATGTAAGAGTTTTTCCTCCTGGGAAAAAGACACAATGCAAATTACATTTCTATGGCAGAAGAAGACAGGGAAAATATTTAATACAAAGGAACAAGCCAATAAGACAATGAACTGCCAGAATGGCAAAAGTGAGTCTTCTCACCCTGAGTATTGCTTCAGACACTTCCCCTGTCTCTCCTTATTCCCTTGGAAAGGAGCTGTAGTTCTCCATTTTAGATATCATTTAAGCAGAGGAGTAAGTCATCCCCAATTCAAACATTTAATGAAAGGCAGAACTGGAGAGAAGAACAAAAGGCACTTGGAGTGTTAATCCTCACTGATTGTGAGAGCAGCCAGATCAAAATGCATTCCTCTGGAAAAGGCTCCAGTACATAGGTACACAGCCAGGTGATTTATACACCTGTTCCTCTATCAGCCAATGATCCAACAGCACAAGAATGCTAGAAGACAGCCTGAAACAAACTATTTCTTTTTCTGTTTATGCAGTCAATGCCAGCAGAGTGTAATTAAACTATGGATGTAGCAGGGCTCTAAATATTTCCCCAGTGGGTCCTGGAGAAATGGCCAAAAATACAGAATAAAAGTGTTTGGAGTATTTTGCATTACAACAAAAAAAAAATTAAGATTGTTAATGGAAACAAAAAAACTTTTATTTTGGAAGCAGAGGAATGTTTTTCAAGCAGGCACATTGCAATTACTCCAAAATGCAGCATGCTCTTCTGCAATCTGCCAGGCAGATGGACACAGAGCCAAGCTGTCCTTGCAGTCAGTTTGCTGCCAGGATGGAGGCTAGTGTGGAGACAGCAGTCTGTGAAACAGGGGTGACAGACAGCCAGGGGAAGCCTATCACGAGACATCAGCCATGAAGTTTCCCAGGGATTCTTGTTGCCTACCAGACTTTTTCCTGGAGAACAGTATCTCCCACAGATATGGGAGTACACCAGCCTCCCTGGAAAACTCCAGAGATCTGCAGGGTCAATGAGCCACTTTCAGAACACTTGTTGAAAGGCAGTAAGTAGGTGGAAATGCTGGTCCTATGCTGGTCTGTCTCTTCAGCTGACATGGTGGGGAAGTGACACACCAGTATGGGTGAATTTCAGTGGCCTTGATATTGTCCCAACAGAGGGGGAAAAATCAACCTGAAAATGTCTAACCTGCTTTAAATTGCAGAAAGATACATGTGTTTAGAGAGCTGTTCTAGTGTCATGTCTGGAAGCTGTGAAATGCTCTTCTCACCTATGGTTGGTATGTCTGACAAACCATTTGAGAGATGCCTGACAAAGACTTGCAGTGATAGGTCTATAACTTCCATTTATGTGTTCTCCTTGTCATTGCTCTGGATCTTCACAGTGGCAACAACCAAAGCAACAAAGTCTGTTCTGCACATCCTGGTCCCACCCAGAACCCCTGAAGCAAAGGGCAAACAGAAGAGGTTGGGAACAGCTCACTCTGCATACAGCAGTGAATCACAGAGGTGATAGCTCTCATATTAAACCCTTTTACAACCTGTACCAGAATAAACTGCATTTCACATAACAAATCAATAGTTTAATGTCTGCTTCCCTCACAACCTGCACTGCAGAATCACACTCCAGTGGTGAAATTTGTTTTCATTCAAGAAACAATTTAATGCTCTCCCTCTACCCCAATTAAATCTGGATTTAGACATTGCTAGCAATTACTCCATACAGACTGTACAGGCACAGCTTAGGATTATAGTCAAGGTCTAATAGACAGACCCACAAAGGGATGCCCTGAAGGCTTTTAAAGTTTCAGCCCTCAAAAATATCAGGTGATCTGACACCTAGTGGAATTTTTCCTCACTAAGGCAGCAAACTGCCTGGAGGGGTCTCAACAGCAAGGAACTCATCTCATGTCCCTTTGCCCATCTGGATCCACAAAATATCGCTTGTAGATGTTTCACGCCTGCAGTCTGAGCCAGTGGGCTCTCGAGCTCCCCAATTAGATAGGGCCCCCAAAACCTAGCAGAATGTGAAGCAGCATTGCCTTGGATTAAGAGCTCTGCAGTAGGCTTGTTCTCTGGGCACCACTGCTCCTATTTTCAGGTGGAGCCTGGAGCTACAGTTCTCACATGGCTCCAGAAGCATCTTAGTGGTGAGGGTACACAGCTTTCTGTGCTGCAGAGGCTGGGGGGCTGTGAATGTGCTTTAGCCTTAGCCCTCACTGAAATGAATTGAGTATTTATGGTAGGAAGAGAAGAGCTGGATTGTGAGAGGTATTTCACATCATCTGGCAGCAAGGGTATCGAGCTGCCAGTTGGAGCTACAGAGTTATTTGATGTGGATTGAGAAGTGAGGACCTTCCAGTATCACCATGGGACTCGGGAACGTGTCCCCTTCAGCCATTGAGTGCTGCTATGCTGTGCAAAGCATAGTATTTCTTCCTCCTTCCTGTCCTGGGGCTGCCACCAGCCTGGTGACAGGAGCAGTGACTTTGGGAGAGCAGTTGAGGTGGCAACCAAAGTCCCCCAGGCAAAGGCACAGGACTGGCCTCAGGAGTCAGAAGGCATCTTGGCCCATCTCTGCTCTTGTGCCACTCTAAGGAGAAGGATCAACTGTAGAGGTATTCTCCCTTCATTTTTTCTTACTGACTACTTAAGACACATCCTTCCATCCTAAAACTTGTGCTGTTCCACATTGAAGGTCCTTGTGTGGATCTAGCCTTATGACTGTTGCTTTCTGGAGAGACATGTTCAGCCAAATATTCTTTAGCACAGCTAAGAGCAGCTCAGCACTGTTTTCTCATGTACAAACAGACTGAAATTGCACTTCTCTCATACCATGTAACATGTTAACCAGGTAGGCTTTTAACAAGCTTGTCTTTCAGGCAGAAATGTCAATGTTGAGTTCTGAATCCTGATTCTCAAATAATTTCCCAAACCTTCCTTAGTGTCCCAAATCCCAAATTGTCTTGTAGCTAGTATAACTGCTGTCAGTTGCTCCTGATAATTTTTTGCCTCTCAGTTCTTCATTTCATGAGCATTTTGGAAGCAGAGGAGAAATGCAGGTATAAAGTAAAACAAGTTGAATTTACTGTGACAAGTAATTCAAGGAATTTATTTTATGGATTACTTATTTTATATTGAGTGCAAGAATAATTTCAATTTTTAGAATTTACCTGAAGCTGAAGTATTTCCACTTTGCTGCAGTTAGAAGTCAGAGAATCCAGGGACATTTACTGCATAATTTAGGCCCCATTTGCCACAGATTGCACAGGGACTTATGCATTGGAATTATGGGGAAACAGGCAGTTAACAAGTTCTAAGGTAACTTCAAGGAGGTTACTGGATGGGAGCTGCCTTCTAGCAGACAATAAAGACAGGGGTAGTGAAAACCTAATCAACATTCAAAAATACTTAAGCAAGGGATGTCACAAGACAGTCTGGGCAAGAAAGGAGATACTTGCACTTCCATCTAACTGCACAGCCTCATAAAATACACAAAAGAAGACAACCATTGAATGAAGAAGACACTTAATTGTGCATGCATCTTTCACAATAAGCAAGTATCTCTTGAACTAATCTGTATCCCACAAGCCTGTCTTGGGGACTGAAATGATGATGAGTTAATGGATCATTTTATTCAGTGCTGGCTATTTCCAGAAGCCAGCAGACAATTAAATTTTATCCTTATATAGATATAGGAGAAGGCTTATGCTTAAAGTGATGATTACTGCAACATGGTAATTACTGCAATACCTAAAGATTACAAAGGTGAACATTACAGATAGAGATGAGAGGGCTGTTGAGGTTACAATGTGAAGGGAGAGCAGAAAAATTCCTGCAAGAATCAGCATTAGAGACCTAGATCACTCCTTTCTTTGCTCACGGCTACCACAAAATACCTTCTTTTATTTGCTCTGGTATAATATCATTATGTGAGATAGATTTAGCTGGGGTAACAACTGTAGACTATTGCTCAGTTTAAGACAATAATCTTCTGACATTTTGCCACAGGTAGAAAAAGGATGAAAGGTTTGACTCCAACAGTTTGACCATATGATTGACCTAAAGCTGCTGAGATTTACAGAAATATTTTCATGAATACTGTAGTGTTTGGCTCAGCAGCTAGTTCAAGGCATAGAGAAACTCTGCCTGCTCACTGCTTGTTTTAATCAGGGGCCAGTATCCATGAACAGCTGCTAAAGCAACAAAGGCTGAATGATTCTTGTTTTCCTGCTCCTACAGGAATGGGATCATTCCAAATGAAGCTCTTTCTAACAACAGGCAGCACTCAAAACTGCAGGACAGTATTAAACCCATTACTATAGCCAGCTGAATCTCAATGTGGAATGTTTTTTAAGCAATGGGGCAAAGCTGAAAAATGGATGAGCTGTGTTCTCATGTCACTGCCAATACTGTCATGTGCTGATATTAACTTACATATTATAATTTGTTTACTCACCATCATCCAAATTCTGGTCTAGATGACAGTAATGTAATTTTGATCATCATGTTCCCCTGCTTCAGGCCAAAGACAAAGAAGAACATTTGGTTCCAAATCACTAATAGCTTTTGCTCAAAGGTCTGCTATAAAACAAACAAATATGCCAGACTGGCATTCATTTCCTGATGATATGCAACAAATAAACCCTCACCTGTGTAAAAGGAAGCTTCATATTATCTTGACATTAGAAAGCCTTCTTGTGAAGCTAAGCAAAGTGACCTCAGCTAAAGGTGAACCACCCATAGAACAACATAGATAATTGAGTTCTTAGGTCTTGAAATAGATAAGGCCTCTTATTTTCCAAATGCTTTTAGACTAATTGTGTTATTTACTAATTAAGAGTGCTTGATATTGAGATCATCATTCTGTGTGCATGCAGGCTTACAGGGAATAACAAAGTTCTCCTCTTCTTTCCTCTGGCACCTCTCAGAGGCAGTGCTGCACCTCACTCCCCTCTCAGGAGCAGGGCTGGGTATGGAAAGAATCATAGAATCATTGTGGCTAGGGAAGACCTTTGAGATCATTGAGTACAACTGTCCACCCCAACACTACCATGCCCACCACTAAACCGTCCTCAAGCACCATATCTACAAGTTCTGTGAACACTTCCAGGGATGTTGATTCCACCACCTCCCTGGGGAGACTGTTCCAGTGCCTGATAACCCTCATCATAGAATCATCATAGTTGGAAAGTACCTTCAAGATCATCAAGTCCAACTAATAGCCCTACACTACTGTTATCCCTAAACCATCCCACTAAGTGTCACATCTACCCTTTTTTGAACACCTCCAGGGATGGTGACTCCACCACCTCCCTGGGCAGCCTATTCCAATATCTCACCACTCTTCCAGTAAATAAATTCTTCCTAATATCTAATCTAAACCTGCCCTGGCTCACCTTAAGCCCATTCCCTCTAGTCCTGTCACTAGTCACAAGGGAGAAGAGGCCAGCACTTGCCTCCCTACTACAACCTTTCAGGTAGCTGAAGAGAGTGATAGGGTCTCCCCTCAGCCTCCTCTTCTCCAGGCTAAACAGCCCCAGCTCCCTAAGTCTCTCCTCATAAGGCCTGTTCTCCAGACCCCTGATTAGCTTAGTTGCCCTTCTCTTCACCCTCTCCAGTGCCTCAATGTCCTTCCTAAACTGCAGTGCCCAAAACTGCACCCACTATTTAAGGTGTATATCTGAATCTTATACCTTTAGAGGAAGCATTTTTCTTTTCTTTTTTGTGTTTGTTTTTTTTTTGCATAAAGACTAGATGGCAGAGTCAGGAGAGCATTAAACTAAGGCAGAATAATAAGGAAGGTTGGTACATGGTAATGGCTCTTAGTGATGGGACATGTGCTCTAAGGGCTTCCTTCAAACATTACTAAAAAATCATTGAAGTTCCTAAAATAAAAAACTAAAAATATGTCTAATTCAGAAGTCATTGGAAAGTGAATTTATTTTCAGCTTTATTATGGAAGCTGAAGGTGAATTAATCACTGGACTGGAAGATTGTTCTTGTATAGAGACCAAAACTGTGATGGTAACATTTATTATTATGGCCAAAGAGTAGAGCAGATCCATTATGGAACATACACATAGGGTATTTTTGAAGGGGTCAAGGAGAACAACACTAACTGGGAGAAAAAACATTGCTGTAAAATGCAATTTAGGTTTCTTCAAGAAGGTGTGTTATATGGCAGGAAAGCTGTGAGTTCACAGTCAAAAGAAAAAAAAATCCTTGGCACTAGACAGGGCCATTACAGGGGAGAAGTGAAAGAAGCTGTCACAAACAGGGAATATCCAACAAAATGTAACACAGGAGAAAAGAGGGAAATGGATAATAATCAATATAATTTATGAAGTGAACATAATTGATAAGAGAGTCTAATAACATCATGAATTTATCTCTGGGCAAGATAAAATGAGGAGCTTTTAAAAAGTATATTAGGAACAAATGAAATCCTAGCAATAATACAAGCCCATTAGTAGAGATGATAATGCCATTAATAATGAGACAGGAAATGCAGGAGTGTACAACAAATAAATCCCTGTTCTGTTTTCAAAATGAAACTAGAGGAAGTGCTTCTTTCACATGAAGATGATAAAGTGCTCAGTTAAATGCTGAAAAAGAGATTAAAAGAAATCCAACCATTGTACAGGGGATAAATCATTTCAAATCAGCAGCTTGGATAACTTATACTTAAAAATTCCGAAGAATTACTTGAAGAGCTTTCTATTTGGAGTACCCTTAAAATCCTGGGAGGCTGGAAGTAACCTGAGCTTAAAGGAGTTATGAGGTTATCCAGGTGTGTCTAACAGAAAAAGTTTCTAGGCAATCTGTCCCAGACACAATAGTACTGAACCAAGATGGGGTTCAGTTAATTATGACAACAAATATGATTGCTTAATAATCTCAATTACATATGTGGTAATTGTCAATTTGGTCTGATACATTTATTCTGGTTAAATCAGGCTTTTGTAAGGCATTTGCCTTTTTACTGCCAGGCCCAATTAATGCCACCATACAGCATCAGTGAAGCATGCATTAAATGGATTACAGTTAGGTTAATAGACAGATCTGTGAAAGTTGGCACCAATAATTGACTGCAAATGTAGGTGTTTCCTGAGGTGTTTGACAGAATCTTGTGGTGTTTGATGGTATAGAAGTCAACAAAAAATACTACCACTGATAAAATGTTGACTGACATAAATACTAGGTTAATCCTCAAAACTAGGTGAGGTGTAATGCAAAAAAAATGTGAAGTTATGACCAAAATATGCAAGAGAGATTTAAAGAGAGTCAGAGGTGCCTCAATAACTGTGGCTTAATTGTTTTTATTTAATGTCTCCTTGGTTTCCTCACACACCTATCCCAAAGTCATGTCTTCTAAGGTGTCCTGGGACAGGTGCAGGACAAAGCAGTACTCAGAATATTATTTCCTCCATCCTATCTTCTGAAAACATTGAACAGGCAAATCTTAAAAATGCTTACTTCTTCTTTCCCAGAGAGAAAATAATCTGTGTGCAGGAGCAGAACATGGAATCAACCCCCTAACTGGTGGTCCTGTCTACTGTTTCTTTATGAATAGTGGTGTTCAACACACGCCATGTCATTTTAGTCCAGGTGTTATTAAAATGTACAACTGGTAAGTAACACTTCAGCTTTAGAGTTCAGAAGTTGAGTTTTGGGCATTCACTCACACACATATGCATCTGTTGCCTGTCCACACTCACCATTTAAGTTATTTTTTCTTTGCCTACAGCTCTACCTAGTCCAAGTCATATTCTGCCCTGCATTCCTTTCAACATTTTCCTACTGACTGTCTCTAGACAGGATAAAACTTACTCTTCTCACTACTTAATCCTGACTCCATCACTTTGTGGTCTGTATCAGAGGATGTTGCAATGGGACTGAAGGAAGAAACTCCCTTCTTTGGATCTTCTCCTAAACTCAAAGAAAAAGCTCTGCAGTTAGCACAATCCCATCTAATCTTTGCACTGTACATACTCATGGGGAGAGATGAAGAAGTAGGAAGAAGATAAAGAAGTAGCAGCCTTCTCATTTTATTTCTGTTATCAGCAGTTTCTAGGGGAGAAGTGAACTATAATTTTCTCTTTCCCAATGTGTTCTTGTAATCCCCTTATTTCCTTTCATTATTTGTCAGTCCATCATTCAGATCATTTTTCATTATTGTGTTTTGGATTCCACTGGAATCTTTAAGCTGTAGGAAGCATGTACACCTATAAAATTTAAATGAGAGGTATAATGAATACAAGACCCTTACACATCTCTAATATTAATAGTATGTTGAGCAAAGATGCCAGGAATTCAGGAAAGTGTAGGTGGTAGAATAATGTTTCAACAAGCTTAGCTTCTAATAAAATCTAGTTTACATAATAACTTGAAGCAATCATCTTCCACTAACTCCCTCTCTCTACTAATATCTAGGAGTCATCAATTCAATAAGTTTGGAAAGAGGCCAGCATGGAGAAATGTTTTGCATGCAGCTATGTATATTATAAGTTTGCACAACTTCATCTGTCATGAGGAAGATTTAATTAATAAAAAAGCCAAGAAATAAGTTAAGTGTCTTCAGGGCAGATAAACACGTGCTATTGAATCAACAGGTCTCACTAACAAATGTTAGTATAATGACTGGTAGAATGACTGCTGCCAGGGAGACAGATGAGTAATTATCAGTATCCCAATTTTGAAGAGAAGGAAAACAAAACCAGAGGAGGCCTAAGGATTCAAGCCAAAAAAGTTTGAGTTTTCTCTAAGTTTCCAGTCTTTAAAGGCAACTGAAGATGCTCATTTCTTTGCTAAAATTAATTGCCACAAAATGTAGCAGATGCCAAAATATCAATGGGTTGTAAAAGCAGTAGAAAACAGTAACGAAAGGAAGACTATTACTTAACCATAGAGATATGGCTCAAGCTCAGGAAATCAAAAAACATGAGAAAACATCACTGTATTCTTCCCTTGCTCTTGTATTTCCATGTTTACCAGAATATTGGTCTGACCCAGCTGACTCATGCCTAAGTTCTTGTAAGTTCTGTACCTCCTCAGAGCATCTGTGTGATACTTCAATGAATTTCACTTCTGGAAAATAAGAGAAAAAATGCAAATCAACTGAGTTCCCACAAGCTGTGTCCTGCTTTACAACAGGACAGGGCTTTCTCTATAAATAATTGCCCAGCAAGCATGCAGCAAAGTAAGCTTCTTGGAAAGTAAATGATCCAAAACCAGTTTAACTATATCAGGATTACATACTCCAGGGATTTAGCTGAAGCAGAAGGATTTGCATGGTATGAAGCTCCTGAGAAAGCTCTCAACAGAAACATGGTTTTCTTTCTTTCACATGGTGTGTGGTCCAGCAGCTGCTGCTTAGTGTTTGTATTTTTTCAACAATCCAAATTATTGGAAGTCACTAAGTAGTCTGAAAGCCAGCTACATTTTTAATAAGCTCTACATATTTTTTAAATGCCATCTCAGAGAAAATTGTAATTCAGAAGGGTTAGGCAGTTCTGTTGCTGAAAAGCCAGGAATGGGTAGTGCACAGATGATGATAAGACTTCTGTTTTCAAAATGTGATGCAAGTATTCAGATTTGCTGCAAATCTTGATGCAGGATAACATAATGGGAGCTTCTGAAGCACACCTTTGATTCTGTTTTGTTACCTATCCTGGAAAGTATAGCATTGGCAAAGTTGGTCAACAGTGCTTGATGTATTCCCAGTTCTTTGACAGGTCTGGATAACCAGTATAATGTGGGCATCATTCACCTCCATTTGCTTTAGGTCATGCATTATTCTCCAGTTCATAGCTTCATAAAGCTGTGGAATAGCCTTTCCCTAGGAGAACTCGTGAAAAAAAAGAACATAGTAAAAAGGGTTAGATGTAGCCATAAATATGATAAATGGCTTGCTAGAAACTGCATTAAATAGAAGCAATATCAGCCCAGAGATGAGTTCTGCAACGTTCTTATTGCAAGCCTGTGTGGATGAATGATTCACTATATGCTTGCTTTTCATGGACATCATTTAATGGAACATCCTATGTCACTAGTCATTTGCACTCCAAATACAGAAAACTTGTGTGTTGCTGTTTGCCATTTCATCACACTTCCCTCATTCTCCAGACCTCTATTAAATGATGGGAAAGGAAATATATGATACAAGTTGAGCCTCCCACTCTTTTCTGTAGCACTTTATCCAGAATCTTTTGACTGTCCCTGGTTTGGTGTTGTGGTTTTTTGGTTTTGTTTTTTTCCTAGTACTTCTCCAATGAAGAACTTTTTTTTCCAATGAGCTTCTCTGCACTCTAAACCCCCTAGAGAGCAAGTCTGGTTATTCAGCTTAGTGTTGAGTCCTGCAGCAAGATCCTGAGTACTGGAGCACAAGCTATGCCCACTTTTTGCACAGTGGCTCTGTTTATACAGCACTCTGGGAAGCCTCACTGAAAACACACCTAGCTTTCTCCTAGAGAAAGGCAATTGGACACAAGAGGAAAATTTTTCACAACAAGGCCAATTAGCCATTGGAAGAATGTCAACAGGGAAATGGTGGAGTCCCCAGCACTGGACACTTAAGATTAGGCTGGACAGGGTACTGGGTCATCTTGTCTAAACCATGTTTTCCCAAGAAAAAGGTTGGATCAAATGATCTTTCAGGTCCTTTCCAACATGCTACTGTATGCTTCTATTATTCAAGTTCCCACCAGGAATGCCTCCTGATGTATTTTGCCACAGGATGTGTCTTCTGAACACAAACCTCAAATCTTGGTATACTGTAGATCAAGAATCTCACTTGTTTTTAAAAGAACACTTACTTAACAGTAAAAATTGCAGAAATGAAAGAATCAAATGGGAAGCAAACCTCAGTGATGAAGTCAAACAAATATTAGTAATTCTAGGCTCTCGTGGAAAGAAATTGCTCTTCCTTTGACAGAGACAGCAAAGACTGGAAAATGGTAACAGAAAATCTACTGTCAGGATGACTTTATTACCATAACTGATAAGTCTGCTCCATTAGATCATAGCCTATTTGGAGATTTTTGTCTCAGGGTTGCTTGCAGCAATGTATCTCATTCAGCCTCTCAGCCTCACTGATGCACCAAGCTTGACCCTGTGTCTTGGAAATGTACTCACTATCAGTCAAGCTTGTTCACATTAGTACAGACCACTTTTATTTATCATAGTGATATAGTTCATTTATATTTATTGCAGGCTGCTTCCTTTAGTTGAGCTTTGACCTCAGGTTGACCCAGATGTTTGTATACTGTACATGGAGGTACTGTTACTTTTGTGGCTAACATCGACTGAAAAGCAGTCCTGAAAAGACACTTGGGGCTAGGTTACATGTTAAAAACCAGAACAGACATATCAAATTGCAGTTAAATCTAGCCACATTATTTACAACTTCTCAAACAGTATTTTTATGCCTCAGGGCATGTATAGCAATTATTCAATACAGAGTGTGTATTATTTTAACCCCTGATTATAACAGATTTGACAGCTTGTATTATGGTTTGGTAATCATTGCTAAAGCCATCCTGGGACCTGCCTCAGTGTTTAGAGGTGACATGAGAAAGCTTCAGCCAGTAATCCCAATTTGCAAAACCAGCAGGTCTTATTTGGCTCCAATTACTTGCCTAGCATACCTTCACTGATGTATAAATAAATAAACCAGACATGCTTTAGTGTTCATGGCATAAAGCTACAGGAGAGCAAGCCTTGTAGGAGTTGGCTGAGCCCTCCTGCTTGGTGTGTGATACAGGTCCTTATGTGACAATGCTCTGCTGGAAAGATGTGTCAGAGTAAAGAGAAATGCTCCATGGTCTTTTTTTGGGGGAAGGTTTCATAGCCTGTAACAAGATGTAACCAGACAATTGTTAGCATCCAAGTTACTGAGGCATAAGGAGTTACCAGCTGGCAGACAAACGATGGTACCTAACTGCATGAATGCTCCTTGTCTGTTAGAAGTCAAATCTGTTAGCTGAAGTTATGAAGGTGGTTTGTATTAGAAGCAAATATTTTATTTTACTGAGCCTCATCTCAGAGCTTCTTACACAGAATGGCAAATGTGACCTTTGCAATGATTTAAGCTAATGATTTTTTGTTTCACCTATGTATTTGGTGACATACACACATACGGCCAGCCACTGCAGCAGCTCAATGACAAGTGGCAGCTTGTGGAAACTAGCTATGGGAACTCAGTTGCTCATGATCATCTGCCAGTATCTGGTATTTGGTTCAGCTTGTGTCAAAACCAAAAGAAAAAGCTGGGCTTTGAAATTAGGAGAATTGAAGTCTTTGGTAAGTTTGAATTGGATTTCCACATCTACAACCTGAATTGTGTATGGATTCAGGGATATGGGCAATATAGGAGAGGGTGGAGAACACAAACATGACATCATTCATTGAGCTCAATCCACTCAGTGTATAGGCTACAATGTCAAGCATCAATTTGTGCTTGTTTGTTTTCTTCTTTTTTTCTTTATCTTGGCCATAGTGAGAGATTTGCTACCATAGGCTGGGTGATGGCTATTAGTAGACCTTAAGTGTTTTTTCTATTTGATTTTCCACTTTTGTATGTTTATAGCTTCTAATTACTGGTTTGTAAAGTCCTTAAAGAAACCAGTGTTATGCTCTTGGAAATGGCTTAGTTTACTTGGGCTCAAGTCCTCTGTCCCTTTGCACAGTGACCTATGTGATGTATGACCATGGCTCCTGCAAGGGCTTTAGACTTCACAGGTGGACAGGTTCTGTAGCAGAAGTAAAAAGAGAAAGTAAGAAAAAAAAGGGAGACATTTCACTTCTACAGCACTTTTCTTAAGTAAAACCCTAGGGGCCAGATTCTATGTCACTCTGCATTGTGTGCACTGCAGCTACATCAGTGGAAACTATAAAGCAGGTGTAATTTGCTTCTTGCTCTCAATACAGCAACACTTTACATTACCAGACACTGCTGTTAGGGGTTATTGAAGAATCTTCCAAAAGGGTTTTCTTTAGCTCCTTTGAAGATGAGGAATGGCCTCCTGAAAGAAATGGTACAAGTGACATTGTGTGGAATTTCTCTCATTGATGAGCACTGGGTAAGACTTGAGTGGTCTGGTGACCTGGGAGTCTTCTCCAGCTCTAATTTCTGTGATCAAGGACACAAAAGATATAGACAATATTGAATTATCCCTGAGGCACAAGGAATCTTGGAGCTGATCTCCACTCCTAGGAAAATGTCAGTCTAAAAAGTTTTCCAATACTTCTTGCTGGCAATTTGGACATGTGAAATTCAGGTGTTTCTCTGAACTCTGGCTGATGTTGATAATATTTATTATTACAAATGTCAAGATACTGTCCCAGTTCATTTAGCAATGAACTTTTCTTACATGACCTTCCACAAGATTATTAGCCTGCAGTAGTTTGTGATACTTCAGAAGGTTCAGCATGAGCTTCCTCTGGTGACAGGACAGTAAATGATTAGAAAACCTCTATCTCCACAAGCCATATGGTAGGCAGTACAAGGACCCTTAATGTGACTCTTTTCTGGAGCTGCTTTTGCCCTGTTTTTTCCCTTTCATCTTTGACCTAAGTAGCTCAGACTGAATGCTGGGGGTGCCTTTCTGATTGGGAGCTATATTCAAGTGATTATAACCTGAGGAACACAGGTACAGTAGGTTATAAACCTATCTCTGGTGATACTGGACACATTGAGACACTCCTTTCAAATCCAATAGGAAATAAGTTCTCTTTCATTGCCTACTTGACTCCAGACAGTGTTATTGGTCACTGGTTGATTCTGCTTTACAAAGATTCAGATACACCTTCAATGCTGCTTTGAAAATTCTGAGCAAACAACAGAGAAGGGCAAAGGAAGATGCTTCTTTGATAACCATGTCTTAAAATACTATTTAACAGTGTGGTGAGGAACTTGAGAATCTGCTTCCTGTCAGCTTTTCTCAGAGATGGCCATGTACATCTCTGCAAAGCTGATGCTGAACCTACTGTCCACCTGGGTAGTGTTTTAACTTGGGTTTACTTCACTTGGGTTTCCATAATAAATCACAGCAGAAGCCTTGGAGGACAACATAATGTGGTTTTTTTGTTTGATTGTTTTGGTGTTTTAAAAAGAAAAGCTTTAGTAACTAGGAAATATTTTCATCTAGCTTTGCTTTCTTCATGTCCCACCAAGAGGACAGCCTGCTCTCCTGCTGCTAACACTGACTGGCTGTAACAGATGGTTTCATTTGTCTTTTATGGGACCTTCTCAGATTCAACAAATCTCTTAGAATCAGGAAAAGCACAAGGGACATCTATTATTTTATGGTACTTCCTTAATTCTAACCATCATCCAAGCTTTGGTAACTGTGTCTGTATCTTTTCTGACAAGCTAATACAATTAACCCCATTCCTTCAGCTCATCTACTATCAGTATGGGAATATCATGTTCCAGTGAATTTGTTAACCATTAATAAGCACAGGGCCAAAATATTAACCCATTTTGTCTCTCTGGACCACTGTAATTAGCAGATTGAGCAGGACTTAAAATATATGTGTGGAAATCACTCCAGTACATAATACACCAAGCTATGACTTAAAAGAGACCTGTTCTTTTCACACATAATGTGTTATTGGGATGAGAATTAGAGAGAGAGAGTGTTTAGAGATCTTTCACAGGAAGATGTAAAAACCACATCTACTGCTGCACCATCAACTGTTTTATCCTGCTATTTTGGAAGAGACATAAGTTATAAAGGAAATACCATAGTGAACTTCCTATGTAGATGAAATAAATTGGAAAAGAAGTCTCACCAGCATGAATCATGAAAATCTCCTTATTCACATCTCTCATATGCTTCTGCAGAAACACCAGTCTTCTTGCCATTTGCTTCCTTCAGGAAACAAATTCTAGTGTGAAGCATGAACCTTCCATGAGCTTCCACATTTCACAACATCATGACAGTAGCATCTATAAAAAACCCTTGTTTTTTCAAGAAAAACCAAAAAACTACCACAACATTCTTCCAACAGCCACAAGGTGTTAGTTGTATCTCCAATACTGTGTGTCTGCCACTAACTTTCTCTTTAGAAGTCTCCCCTAAGACAGAAGCCAAAATCAGAATATCTGCTGTGTTAGCTGCATCATTTTTCTGTTAGGTTTTCTCCTGTTTTAGAGTGTGGTGGTTATTAATACATAGCTTTAGCAGTCTTTATGTACCTCTAGGCTGCTTTTTGTCTGATTCCTTCCAAAAAGTGAATGATGTGAGCATCCTAGGGATGATAAACCAGAGACAAAGAAAGACTCTGTCTTACTTGCCAGCTTCCATCTGTGCTAGTTACTGGGGCAGCCAGATAATCCTGCAAAAGATGAGGTAAATCATGAGGAAGAACACAGTTGGAATGGTTTTTGTCTTTCATTTACCTGACAGTCCTTTAGATGTGTTCAGTTAGCATTATTCCTGAAATGTCCATGACACATGGCTCTGATAATTAAAAGAGATATCTTGCCCTTAACCTCTCATTTTCACAGTGACTGTGTTAACATGAAACATTACCCAATTGTTAAGTCTAGGTATTGATTATTTCAAGCTGTACATGAGCTAATATTGTTTTCTTTGTGGACAGACTAATGTATTTGTCCACAACAAAGGACAAACAGATGTACATCTTTTCTTCAGAGCTCAGAGATTAATTTCCAGAAGGAAACTGGACAAAATGACTTGCACTGCTGTTGAACAGTTTCTTTTTTCCTCTTCTTTTTTCTTCCACTGAGAGGACCGGTTATAACACAATACTTCCATTCTTGCACAGGAAAGGTAGGGAGCAGCTGCTTCCACAGAGGCAGAAACACATGCTTTGTAGAATAAAGAGAGCTTATGCACTTCTTAGTAAAACCTGCATTTTACAACTGAAACATAATCTGCAGATGGAACAGCTGATATGGCTATTTTACTGGTTGTTAAGGAGTTTATACTACATTAAATTGACTCCCGTGGGTTTAATTTTTCAGTGCTGCTACAACCACCAACCTTTCTTATTGAGAAGGTCAACAGGCACAATGTGAAGACTTGTAAATCATTGCCTTGCTATTTTTGTAATATATAATGTGACCCTTTTCACACACCTTAAAAATTATAAACCAGAGCACATACTGTATATCAAACAAATAAATCAGCTGCTATAAATACAGTCTTCCTTTTGGTTCTAGACAGATTAATTCTACTACATTTCATATGTTTTAAATTGTTTTTGGCTTCACAGGCAAGATCTGTTTTCATATTCAGAAAGCAGAGACCCTGGATTTAATCTATTTAAAAAGCTTAATAGAGCCGAAGTGACCCTGAAAGCATATTTTTAAAGTGATACCACTAAAAGCCTTAATGACTATAAACATTAAATAAATTAAGTGATTATGCTGTAAAGAAAAACCCAAACCAACAGAAAATTCTGGTCAGCTGATAGAAACTTTTAACCTGAAATTTTGGAAAGGAGAAAAAACAAGTGAAAATTAAGTGTAATAGTGACCTGACAGCCTACGTAGTGCTCCAAAGGATGATTTTTATTTTCCTCAGGTATACTCACTAGCCATGTTCCACACACAAACTGAAAGTCTTGATATGGCATCTGGGGAAACTAAGTCACTGAAGAATTTGATTTTTTTAATGGAAAACTATAGTGTTATAAGGACACATTTATTTTAACCAGCAGACTGTGTTTTTTCATCTGCAGAGCAAAGCAGAGTATTTTTACCTCTTATTTTAGTGTGGTTTCCTTCATGTCTATTACCACTTATATTAAAGTATATCTCAGGTCCATGCTTACAGTCCTCTTGCATCAGTAAATAGTGAGAACTAGATGTGCTTGGTCATACTTCTTATCCCAGTACTCTTCCTGGTCCTCATGGTTTCTGCCTCCAGTGTTGGAGGAGAAGGCATTGATCAGAGGCATTTGAAAGGGGACATACAAATGATAAATGATCAGAATTAAGGTGATATAGCTTTTTAAAAGAAAGAGCAGCAAAATCTCTGAGACCTGTGAGATTTTGTGTTTCTGCTGCATGAGAAATGTCTCAAATATCCTGCAGTCATTGTCTACAGAGGAGTGACTTTTGCCTTGGACACAGGCAATTTGGGTGGAGGAAAGGAGTGGGTGAGTTTGTGTGTGGGAGTGTGCAGTGTCCATCTTGCAGGCATCTTTCCCAATGCTAGCAAAATTCATGTTGTAGAGCTGAACCAATGACAAGATGTTCCTTCAATTTCAGCTAGATGAGTGTCCTACAAAGGCTTCATAATTGTGTTCCTGTGAAGAGCAAATCATCCTGCTACTGATTTTACCGAAGAAGCTTAAGGTGAGAATTTGCCCCTTTCCCATTTACATATTTTTATCTATTTTATCATATCTTTATCACTTTATTGTTTGATAATTCTTTTGTGCTTTCTTCTTCTATCTCCCCATGCCAGATTTTCCAGTATGTAAAAATGGAGCAAGTACTTTTCTCTGTGCTGAAATAAACATTCATGCTGCATGTTTACTGCAGTTTCCAAGGGCTTGGAGTGACAGGGCTCTGACTGAAAGTCCAGCAATAACCCAGTGCAAAACAAAACTGAGGTTGTTAGATCAGCAATGATCCTACAGGGCCTAAGCCAGCTGAGAAATGAGGTTTATTGGGGAACTAGTGTTTGCCCTAGCTCACTGAAAGAAATTAAATTTGAAGTATAATGCTTCCTGCATTGTACTACCATCCTTGTACAAGGCAAGGCAAAATTTGACATGACATAAAATGCTTTCCCATGAGAAGCATTGGTTATTGTCATAGATTCTGTCTAGGCTGACAGCCAAGTTGTGATCTGTGTAATTCCCTCAGACAAACTTGCATTATTTTTTCAGAGAATATTTTTTTTTCATGTAATAAGTTATAGCTGGCACTGTCCTACAAAAAATTGTCATCAGGTTGTGATGTAACTATAACTAGGGAAAAGGGACTCCTGCTTCTTTGTGCTTCATTTGATGGAAAGGCTAAGAAGTTTTAATTCAAGGTCTCATGATCAAGTCAGGTTTACTTGCATTGGATATTCTAGTCATTTCAATTCATGGAAATAATCTGTATGCTCACATTTACTTTTTTATTTTTTTCCAGGCAGAAAAACCCCTTTGATTTAGACATCTAAGAGTTTTCCTCTTCCTTTTCCACCACCTCTTCAGGGAGCTTCCCCAGAAGAGTTGTCAGATCAGTCCTTCAATTCCTAGCATTTTCTCTACTGTTCTTCCAAATATGTAAAGCAGACCTGGATCTCAATGTGATTTATGTCCTATATTTCATCTCAGAACATGTTTAGAGGCTGAAGCTGTAATACAAAATGCTGGGAGATTATGAGTTACATTGTGGAATACAGGTATGGATTTTTTTTTATTATTATATTCTAAAATATACATTTTACCAAGAAAGAGAAATAAAACTCACTTTGCTGAGTGCACAAAGTGAAAAGTAAGGCAACCTCATCTGAGAAGTTTCTGAAATGTAAATGCAGAAATCATAATTTTGGGAAAAACCTTTTTATTTTCTCTATGGCAGTCTCATCAGCTCTCAGCATAAAACATATGACACACAAAAGCATTTGTTGTATGACTCTACAAGAAAGGTTAGACACTCAATAATAATAACACCATAGTATTTTTCCATTTTTTTTGTTTCAGAACTCTACTTTATTGTCTTCTGCTTGTTTTCCTTTTTTAAGAACACTCCCTCCTTCCTTCCCCCACCCCAAAAGAAACCCAGTCTTATAACCTTGAGACCCTTTTAAGCTTTTACTCCAAAAACAGTTAGTCCCCAAAACTTGAGTTTGGTGGCAAAGTGACCTAAGCAACTACTTTGGAAACTAAGATTAGTTGTGATGGACTTGGACTAAACTGCATTTGTAAATAAAATATGGTAGAGTACAATATAAAAATAATTTCACATATTAGAGTTTTACATGAGACATTTGGTGAATGTTATGACAATATTGTATCAGAATAATATCTAATGCATTCTGGCAAGCCATAGCATTTTAAGTGTCACACAAGGAATAAAAATATTAAATTTGTGAACAGTTAGCATGGTAACAAAGCCCCAGGTAAGATTTTTAGAAATATAAACAAGGAAAATCAAGACTGGATTATTTATTAATTAATTTGCCTTCATCAAATTTCCTTATGAAATGTAGAGATTTGGTAGAAAAAGAATTTACTGACAATGAAATATCCACAATCTAGCAATAAATACAGTCATGTAAGCAGTTATGCTTTTTTGACTGCCTTAACTTCAAGATTTTTAGATGTCAGCAATGACTACATGGTATACTAATTTATTTTCCTATGTTAAAGAATATGCAGCTGACTTTGAATGACATTAACAAGTCTAAAAGCTTGTTCAAGCTTTCAAAATATTTCAAAATATTAAAATACTCTGTTGTTACAGCTTTGAAACTAGAATTTCAGGAACACAGGGGTTTTCCATTGAAAATAGGTATTCGAATATATACAGTGATGTTACTAGATAATTATGTAATTTAAAATGTAGTTCAGCATCTGAACTAACCTGCCCTCTCTAATCCTTGATTCAAAGGATGTTGGATGTTAAAAGAATTTTGTTAGCTGAAGCAATGTCATATTGATTGAGCCTAATAGTCTTTTTTGGAAATTTCTCAGATGTTTCATCAAAAACAAGAGCTCCCAAGGGCACAGGATGTTTCCCTTCTGCCCTGCTGGTCACGGAGACCATGGCGAGATCTCTTCACTGTTCCAGGCAGTCATTCATGATGTGCATTTTATGTGGATTTCTGAAATTGTAACGTGCTGGAAAAAAACCCTGAATACTCATTCTTTGATTCCTACTCCAGGGTCTTATAGGCATCAGTGGTGCAAGGCACAGAGCAGCTGTGGTATGGTGTGGGACTAAGGGCATCGCAGAGTCAGGTCTCTGTTTCTTCACACTCGTGTCTCATTTCTCACTCTTTTCTGTTCCTTGAACTCTCAAAAAGTGGCAGCCACACAAGGAGCTGCAGGAGGATATTATCCTTGAAACCCAGCTACCTACTTGTGGCACTGGGCTTGCATTTTGATGCTTCATTTAGGGAACCTGAGTTAAATCGATGTGGCCTTTGACCATGAACTCTGTGCTTCAGTTTTATCTTCAATGAGGCCATAATACACTCACCTACAGTATTTCAAATACAGTTAGGAAACAGCTGTGAAATGCACCATGAGCTGCACCATTGCATAACTGTAAATTTTTATTGTGTTTATATCATCAACAGTAGTATAACACCAAGGGACACATACTATTTTAAATCCCTATGATACTGGGGTTTTTTCCCCCTTTTTGATGTGTAAGCTTTGCATTGACAGTGTTTGCATATGTTTATCAAAATGTCCTTGAGAAGTAAAATAACATGTGAAACTCATTTTTTATTTTCCAGTAAACTTCATAACACTTTCTCAGATTCCATCCTTTGGATGGATTTCCAGTTTATCTTATGTGTGAGAAATGACCTTATAACCTATGTGTGACAGTTGTTTGGGTTTTATTAAGTGCCCTGCTCACAGGTAGCACTGGGGCATTACTCACAGATATTTGTGTGCTACAAAGCCAGAGGAAAATTCTTCTTTTTCTACATTTAACTATGGTGTCTTCTTTTTGCCCCACATCACTTAAAAGTATCTTGAACCAGGATAGGTTTTCTTTTAAATTGGAAAAAGAAAATTGGTGGTTTTAGCCCTGTACTTGGCTCTGGTGTTTAGTGCTTTGGAACAGGCAGCTTTCATTTCTGAAAACAGTTTTCCAGTCCTTTAATTGGCTTCTGTTTAAAGGAATATTTCTTTGCAGAAGCTGCTGCCTGTATGAAGAATGAGGAGGTAAATTGATTTCCATGTAGAGTTCAAGGAAAGCTGTCAGAAGAGGAGGAAACACATAGCTGGCATTAGCCCTCTGAAGAATTCCTCTGCTGAGAATCAGGGAAAGAACTAAACCTAGATGAGTTTACTAATAAGGTTAATTTAAAAATTATTCTAAAGGATTGTTATTGCTACTCTTATGAGAGAGGTTTAATATCCCTTTTCCTATTTTCAATCTCAAATGCCAGCAGTAATGATACCTTCCACGAGAATGATATTCATTATAGTGCCCTGGGGCTCTGCACTCTCCTCACCTTTTTTATCTCTGACTCTGATGGTTTTAATTCAGTGGTAGGTACAAAATGATTGTCCTTGCACAGGACACAAGCCATTGCACACACACCAGCTTTTCTGAAAGAGGCTAGGAGTCTGCCTCTGAAAAGGTTCCTTTGGTTAAGATAGTGTCCACAGCAATGAAACTACCAGCTGGTTCATAAGCACCACTGACGTAAGACTGTTGGAAAGGATAATGCTCCAAACCACAAATGGGAGCTCTGGCAGAAGACAAAATTAAGTGAACAATTAGCATTCCTGGCATAATAGGGTAACACAACAAACACTGCAATAGATGCTCCATATTATGAAAAGGTTTTGTGATAAGGTTTCTTCAGCAAACACAAAGGCAGAATTATGCACAGCAGAGTTTTAATCTAATTTATTTCCCAAGCCTTTTATTGACAAGTAACTAATGAAAATGATTCACATTTTCATTGTATCTTATCACACATTGCTAATCAAAAGCCCCACTCTTTTGCATGTGCTGCATCATTTCATAAAATTTTCAGTAGCCTATGACTTGCTAAATAAAGTTGTCACTCAAGCCTCATTTTGCATCCAACTGCAACGAATCAAAATGGACACTGAATTAATGCTGAATATTGTCTGTGTTTGATGAGGTTTCTGCAAGATCTCTCTTCTGTCACCTTTAATGCACTCTGCTTGAGGGACTTATCTGATTTCTTATTGTTTCCAGGAAAAGATGAGATATTACAAATCTGTCCCTGGCCTCATCTAATTTATGCCTCAAAATGTTTTTTTCAGGAGTGAAGAGAAATTCAAAAGAAATGGGGAGATCCATCATTACTTTACAAGAATCCTAGAGAGAAGGGCTTGCAATAACAGAAGAATAAGTACTATGTTTTATTTGTTCTGTGTCTGAAATAGTATAACTGAAGTATTATTTTACTTGGTGTTATAAGTAGTTGTCATAAGCTCAGGAAACCAAATAAAATTCAACCTAAAAGCACTGAGATCTTTGTATGAGATCTATGAGAGCAGAAATGCCCAGTAACTGCAATACAGTATTTACAACTTCATAGATTGGTATCTGCATTTCCATTTTGCATTTGTTAGACAGCCATATAACACAGGGAGACAGCAGTAACCCTGTGCTCAGTGCCTTAAACTTTCTCTTTATAAATTATTCATGAAATTTTGTACACACAGAACCTCTCACACCTCTGCTATGAATGTGCTGAGTTTTTCTTGGTCGACAGGGGGAAATGCCCACTGTTGGTTTTGGGGCTGTTCTTTCAGTGTGGCAGGCTCTGCTGTGTGCTGGTGGCAAAGGCAGAAGGACACTCTACCTCCCACAGGCTGCTTATCAGCTAGTGGATACAAGGTCTTGCAATATCCCAAGAGCATTGACCTGCAGCTCAGGTGTCCTTCTCCCTGTGGCCACATCTCCCTCTGCAGGTGATTAGCACATGGCTTGGGAGGTGGGAAAACTTGGGCAGCAGAGAAAGTGCAATCCAATTGCACACTGTTCTTCAGGGTGGGTCCAAGAACTGAGCTATTGTAGAAGTAAAGGTGACCACTTCCTTTGCCTGGCTTTTGTAGGACAAGGCTGGCACAGGTGTGTGTTCAAAGAGAAGGCTCAGCAGAACTCAGAGATGTTTCCCAGATGTCCACTTTAAAGCACCTGTACCTCAGAGAAGGTTAGGGTTAAGAGGCAGCCTGCCTTTTGCACACCTGTTGGTAAGTCTCTGTGGAGTGTCTTGGATTTCTTGAATGCCAGTAAGACTCAGCTGCATGTTACTGGTTGCCTGTGGGGAGTTGAGACCACCTGGATGCCAGCACTTGGCTTGCTGCCACTCCTAAGTCCTTTTGGAGCTGTATCCGTTTGCCTCTGTGTTTTTTATCTTCCTGCATCACCCACCACCAAGCACCACAGGTCATTTTTTAGACTATTTAATCACTTGCTCCTCTTTGTTATAGCTTTCTCCTCCTTCAACTTTGTGACTTTCCTGCCCAGGCTGTTTGGGTAGGTCAGTTTCTTCCCTCCTATCTCCTTCCCATTTACCTCACAGAGTGACAAAGCTGACTGTTACTGGGACCTCAAAGCTCCCGAAAACTAAACAAGAAACCATTAACATTCTTCAAGGACAAGTCATATGGAGGAAGCCAGGGTGCTGTGCTCTGTTTCAGTAAAATGAGCTGTCACCAAAGAGACTATAAACCATAGCCCTGTTTTTCTGTGCTGTTGCATCCTGAAATGGATCCTGCACTATTGATGATCTTTATTTTTCTATTTGATGATTAGCAATGCAAGGACATTTAAGAACCCTTCCAGCTCACAGTGTCATGCCATCTTTGTAGCATTGTGCCTGCTACTTACAAATTATTCCCATCTCCCCTGAATGCTCATGATGAAGTACAAGAACTATCCTAGGCCACATCATTTCCAAACATATTAAAAGCACAATGAACTAAGCATAGGGTTCATATTGCTGTGCATGGCTGGGATGAGCTATAACTGTAGTATTAGTCTGCCAACTGTATGATTTACTCTATCAAAAATGCTGCTTTGTTTTAGCCATTTTTTTATTGGGAGAGCTTGCAATAAGAGTCATAACTGGAGCTCTCAATTACAGCAGCATTCTAGAGTGTAGGCAATCTCAGCTAATAATAAAAATATTTGATGACATAGGTCTTCTTGTTGGATAATACACACAAGGGGGTTTGTTAACCATCCTGAGTTTTGCCTCAAGCTGTGTAAGTGCCTTGCAGAAGATATTAATTTTTTATGTTAATGTTTGTGTCATCAGATGTTCTTATTTACACATTGGGACCCTGTTAATTTGCACACTCTGCTTAGAAGCATAGTTTCTATGTGTTTCTTGCATTGCACATACATTCTTCTTACTTCCACTAGTGAAGCTGTCTTTATACATGGTTTTGGTGATATTTGTTCAAACTTCAAAACTAGCCACTGCTTTGCTGGGAAAATCTGTCTGTGTTCAACATACCCAAAGAGCCTCAAGGGAGCATGGCCAGGAATCTGCAGGACTTAGTACACGAGACAATTTGGTTAGAAGGGGTGGCTGAAACTAAGCTAAAGAATATTTGGGCTACATGGATCTAGTGGGCTGGATCATAACAAAGCAATCTGGGTAGCTGAACTGGAAATAACTATCTGGTGACCCACATAGCTGCTTAATAAAATATGCAAGGATCAGGTATGTGGCTGTTCTGATCCATATTTGGCTGCTGCCTTAAACTTTTCAAGTGCTGCTTATTTATTGTTTTTAATAAAACAATACTTGTATAAGAATCAGTGACTGGTAACAAGGTTTCTTACTTTGATTTGTACTTCTATCACATCCCCTTAAAGTGCTAAACATGGTTTGGAGGTGTCTGCTTTCAGCAAGTAAAGCAACATCCACACATGATTTGATTTCCATGCAGTCTCTGAGGTAGAACTGGATCTATGTTTGATGTGGTTCTCACAAAAAAGAATTAGTATGCAGCAAAATGCAGGCACACAAGGAGCTGGACACTGTTCAGATTTAATGTTTTCTTGTTTCTGATTTATTAAGCCACTACAGATGCACCTGTTTCTTTTAAACAAAGTACTATTCTCTCCCCAGTTTTCCACTTGCACTGCCAGAGGCACTACAAGAACAGCTGGCTTGCCAAAATGTACAGAGTACCCACTGGCTGGGGAAGGATGTGAATCTAAAGCAGTCATTTAAACACAGATATATTACTACATCCTATAGCAGCAACTAAAAGTGTCAAACTTTATTTCAACACAGTGTTTTGGCAGAAGGATGCACAGAAAGTTGTGTTAATGATGGAGAGGAGAAGAAATCATAAGACACTAATTCTTCACAGTTCTTCCATGGGTTCCCTGTGTAACCTCAATGAAGTCACATGGGCTCTTGTTTTCAATCCTGGATGCGTGATGATCTCCCCAAACCACCACCAGCTCTGCTTTACACCTGCTTGACCCTACCTTGAGTCTTAAGCATCCAACATGTGCATCTTAGTTCTCCACAGCCATACTGAGTGAGTATGGATGGGCCAGCACATTCTCCCCATCCCATACCCCATGCAAAGACAGCCTGCTGCCAAGGGCTACTTGGAAAGAGAATTAAAAGAGTATTTCTTCTGGCAAGGAGCAAGACGACATCTGACTTACATAGCAAATTACTTCCCTTTGTGTAGCTGCTAATCACCAGATCAGGGATCTCTCCTTTACATCAGTGCCCTCACTGAAAACCAACAAGCTAAAATCAAACTCTTTTGAGGTTATATTTTAATGAACCCCCTCCCTGCAGTGTGACTGAAATCCAGCTGAAGCTGCCAAGCTTCCCTAGTTTCCAGTCTGACACAGCTTATCGTCCAGACACAATCAGCAAATGCTTTTCTGCTTTTAAGTGTGGCACAGCTTGTGAGAAGACTTTGTCTTCTTTCTGTCTGGAGACAGACTGCATCCCCAGATACTGTGTCTGAGGAGGAAGGAAGATGTGAGGAAAGCAAATCAGAGGCACTAAGCTTTTCAAGGGATTTTCATTCAGTCAACATCTTTCCAATGTTTCAAATAGCAGCAAGAAGGACTTGTGTGTGCTGGCCAGGGTCTTGTGGGGCAGAGGCAATCCCATGGCCACCTTTCTTCACTGGATCAGGGCCACTAGACCCCCTGATACCACCACCGTTGTAACTCCTTCCACTTTCTCAAGGCTGGCAAGAACCTGCCTCTTGCACCAAATAAACACACTCAAAGGTGTCACAACCAGTGAGCACAAGGAAACACTGCAGAACACGTGCTTTATGCTGTGCCATTCATCAGATATTGCTCATGTTAAAGAAATTGCAAGTCAGTCTGAGCTGGGATATGATCAGGGATATGATCAGTGAGCAAACTTACTGCAAAATTCACTTTAAATATTTAGTTATTCTGAACAATTAGTGAATCTACATAATATTCTTGTGGGAGTAAATACCCTGGTTTCTGGAATATATGGATGTTCTGGGCTGTTGTGGAATAAAGAAAACTTTCTTCTAACATTGTAACTAAAGGATTTCTGAAAAAAGAACAGAATAAACCATATTAAAAAAAAAAAAAGCTTTACCTCAGGCTATTATAGTGAAGAAAAAGTGTTCCAAATGTGAACTAATGAAGTACAAAGTAATGAATATTTAATTTGTATAATTTACTGAAGAGCAGTTAGGAATCCAAGCGACATTCTTCATAAATACAGTGTTCATTAGGCCTTCACTGGAGCTTGCATGCAATCATTGCATTTTTTTCCCTGTATTACTATTACTATGGTATTTTACACAAAGGTGAATGAACACCTCATGAGAATGTCTAGAAGGTTCAAGGGAAAAGAAAGGAAATGAGGAAGGCAGTGGTGTCTATTAAATTTAAATAAGCTACCTGTTTACAGTGAAAAAGATAAAAGACTGAGCACAGCAGAAGAGCAACTGAGAAAAGGAATAGAAAAGGTAATTGAGTTTTACATTATGGGCTTCTTCACTTGGTAGTGTGAATATTATTGAATTAGCCCTATTACTATAAAGATTACACAAAAGCAGAACAGTGTGAAGGCTTGGCTTGAAACTTTAACAATATCAATGGAGGTGAGATAAGCACTACCAAAACTGTGCACAGGAATGTATCAGATGAAGAATATCATGGGATTTTTTTTTCCCCTTTCTTTTAATGGAATCGAACCGTGGTGTGATGTGAATTTTAATAGGAGCACTCAGGAAAATGAAAATGTGAACAGCACAAAAAGTCCATGCACAAAGGGAAGGATTTCACAGCCATAGCCTGCACAGTAAATATCAAGAGGTGAAATATTTGTATTAAAGAGAATGTCCTTCACATCATAGCTTTATTTAACGGACTATCCCTTGCCACTTCTTCTCGGTCTCTAGCTTACCAAGTTGGCTCTGGCATAAGGTTACATATTTACCTGAAATATGGATTTCACATTGGTTTATAGATTCAAAGTGAGAATTAAAGGTCAGCAGATTTAAAGTGCTGAATGTGGATCTAAAAATTCTGCTTTTATTTGACCACAGAATATTGAACCAGAGTGGGTTTTGCATTGCTTCACCCTTTTTTCCAACTCTTCCTTTCTTGCACTCTGAGCCAAATTTATATCTGCTCCCTAGACATTATTTACTTCCTTAATGACAGATTTTTCTGTAAGGCATCTCCATAGGATGTTTAAATAATCTCTGAAACCATAGTACAAGACACTTAGCATTTCACACTTTAAGTTAGCAGGGTATCCTTTAAAAATAACTGCCTTAAACACTCAGGCTGTTTATTTTCACTCCCCATTTAAGGGGCAGAGCAGGGCTGCTGGACAAGAGATGTAACTCTGACACCAGAGATCTTGATTAACCATAAGAACTAATAATGCCTCAGGCTGGTAAGGAGGCTTAATCAGGTATTAATTTTGACAAATTATATATTCTAGGAGTGTATATACACAGCATGTTGTGTTCTGTGTTTTGTCTTCCTCGTCTCTGAATGAAAGAGTGAATTGCCCTTGCCATAGGTCACCCCCCTCTATTCCCACACCATGTTCAGTGCTGTAAGTTAGCAACACAGCCCAACTGGAAGGAGTTTTGGACAGCTGGCAAGCACAGTCCAGGGGGATCTCCTGCCTGTTTGATGCAACTGCTGCCCACCTGAAGGCAGAGAGGGTGGGTTGTTGCACAGCCTGCCAGGAGCTCAGCCCTGGCAACTTCAGTTGTCGGTGCTGGAAGAACCTGGCAGGGTGCTGGACCCATACCCCTCTATTTAGCAACCTATTTGCACAGAACTGTGCAGATGATGAGCCATGAGAGACTGATGACAAAGGGTGAAGCAATTAAAACAGTGAAATTAGAGGAGAGAGGCAAACTACCATCTAAACATCAGCAGTGATAGATCCTGAACATAACTGCATATGAATGGACAATTCTCAGGTTTTAGGACAGATATTTCTCTTGCTGTCTTAGGGTAATTGAACAGAAAAATGAGCAATTGTCATCTTTTTATTCCTTGAAGAGACCAACAGTGATGTAACACTATGGAAGCTGAAGTGAAACACTGGGTTATGGAAAGAAAAGGTGAGATGAGTGTGTAGCAGCTGCTGGAGCACAGGGATATGTCAGTGCTCAGGACACTATTAGCCTGATGCTGAAGGACCAGTTTAACTTATTACTTTAATTTCCATGTGCCTTTGTTGGACATATCAATACCTCCTTTGTGAGGACAGTGCAGTTTTGCTTGGGTAGCCAGCTGTGGAAGACAGTACCATGTTTAGAATTTGAAGCTACACCAGAGGCATTGATATAATTCCCTGGAAGCCAAACTATTACATAATTCTGCAAGACATTGTCCAGTTTTCCCTTATGCCATCAAAGAATTTTTGCAAAGATGGAGGCTGGAAGGTGACCATGTATCAGGCTTACCTGAGAGCAGAGGTGTTCTGTTACCAGCCACAGATGTGTTGTGCAATGAGAGGACTGGCTGTGACACCCTGTATCCTCCCAACTGCCCTATCAGCTGTGTCAAATCAAACTGCAACCCTGCAATTTTCTCTTCCTTCTCCTCCATTCCTGTCTCCAACTCCTCTCTTTTTTTCCTTTCCCTGTGGTGATGGCTATGCCACTATGCAAGTTTGTTCTCCATCCCAGCGCAGCTTTGTATGTGCATTGGTGAGGAAATAACAGCTCTGATCATCAAGTTAGCATTTCATGGTCTTAACTGGAACTTATGATGACAACAGCTTCCTGCTCTTGACCACATCTACAACCTCCAAAGATGCAAGACCCAGTAAGACCAGGTTTTGCATGTGCTCAGGCTTTTACCATGGAAAATACAACAAAGGAAATTTGGTGGGATGGAGAAGGCCATGGATTTGCACAGGCACCAACACTGAACAGACATGAACTGAGCATGGAGAAGAGGGGAGTGGTATGGCCAGGCCAGCTGGTGCCAGGGCAGAAAACAGCTCATTCTGAGCATTTGCCTTCTAGTCAACACTGAAATGCTTTTTAGCCAAAACCAAATAACAAAACTGGAGCAGAAGTGTGGCCAAATGCATAGCCCTTTTCCTACTGAAATAACAATTTTTCTGCTGACAAGTGGAACAGCAGATGAATATTTTGGAGGAAAACAGTGCAAAATGACAAATTTCTATGCTGGCTACAGAGAAGGTTAGGTATTATCCAACAATCAGCATCTGAAGTCATGGTAAAAGAGAGGTGAAGGCTATGGTGTGAACTGTGAATATACAGCTGCTTCTTACAGGTTTGTTGCAGCACTCCAATAGTCTCAAGAATAACTGTGGACTGGATCACTTTGCAGTGACTGACATGCTGCTGGATTCCCAAAAATGACCCAGCGTGTCCCAACAACAGCAATGCTGGTATTGAAACAACTGGTGACTGGTTCTGCTTGACAGGGAGTGGGATACTATTCTTTATGGTTAAACTGTGGCTGCAAGATAAATCTTTTCACTATTTCTAGTGGTTCTTTTGGTGCAGCCATTCACTGCTCCTGGGGTGAGCAATTGCCTGAGAGCAGTGTTTGGTGTTTGGCCCATGGGTACCGTTGAGGGTCATGTTGGAGGCACGTGGCTGTCCCTTAAAGAGGGATTTTTGTAAGAATACTTCCCTACCAGAAACATAATGAACTAAACTGGGAAGTAAATAATTTGTATTGATGCCTTTCCAGCCAGAAGGCTGAACTGCTGTTTTTCCAGCCACAAGAGATGCCTTTCCCTGCCTCTCCCCACTGCAGAACTGGGAGGAGGTCCCACAACAGAAATGGTGTGAGAGTGCAGGCTTGAAGGTAAGCCTGGCTCAGATGGGAAGATTAAAAGCAATTTGCTATTCACATCAAAATGACTTTGGAGAAAGGTTCTATAAATATGAGAAATTTCATCAGTTTATTTTTATCATATGTAAGCATATTCCTTCTTCTTCCTTAACATAAATGAACTGGCTTAATCCTACTCTTTTCATTTAATAGAATTATTATTCCTTTTGCATCTCCCCTGCTGCTTCATATCACAGCTGAGCTTTTATTAAGAACTAGTAAAATTCATGGATTTTGCTTGCTTGCCAGGTACAGAGAAATACACAGACAGTAGGCAAATGGCAAACCCTTGTGCTTACTCAACAGGGACTGCTATGGCTATAGCACACTATTAGATTATATTAAAAAGTAGTAAAATTGCTGAAATGAAGCAACAATTTTCACATCTCATGACCCAATCTTGCAAAGTACTGATGCTGCAATTTTCACAAAAAAACCCCTGGGATGATAAACATGAGGAGATGATGGCAGCTTCAGTTGCACAATACCACATTATAGGAAGCACTCAGGGCCAGAAAACACAATTTTTCAGTCTGTTTCAATATGGGGATGTCTATTATCTTTTCTCTGGAAATATAGACTTGGCTTTGCAAATTGATGCTCCTAGTCAACAGGCTCTCCTTAATCTGCCACGTGTCTGACACAGATTTCCTTTTCTCTTTTTGCTTTGTTGTTTGTTTGTTTGTTTTGTTTTTTGGTTTGGTTGGGTATTTTTTTTTCTCCCCAGTTTTTATTTTTTTTTCCCCATTTTCTCACAATTCCTCCAAAATTTTTCCCTAGCCCCAGTGACCTACTTGTTAAAACTGCTCTCCAAAAGAATCGATAGAGAACCTAGGTTTTCAAAGAGATCTTCTCATGTAATTGTCCTTGGGAAGCTGAAGGTTCATGTTGGCACTTTTGGTATTTCTAATTTCAAAATTTATAAGGCAAAACTCCTCTGGAAAGGAATTCTGGTCATTGTGCATGGAAAATTCTCAGCTCATATTACTGGTAAACTCTTCTTGCAAATCAGTAAACTTTTGTTTTGATAGTTTTGTTTCAGTTTTATGACTACATCTTGATTATAAGAAGTAACTACCTATAGAAACCCTTTAACATATAAAACAATTCTATTTGATTTTTTTCAAACATTGAATGATAAATAGGAGTCATCCAAACTGTGCAAAAATTTGCAGGGGAACCTCCCATTTCAGAAATAATTAAGTATGTTTTATTCAGGTGTTAGTAAGATGTAAATCACTTGTTCAGCTTGGCTTGGTGCTTAGGCTACCCTCTCAGGCCTAATCTCTCAGTCCAGAAAAAAGGCTATCTTTGTTTCTCACAAAAAATGTTAAACTGCCACATCAGGAAAGATAATGCCTGCACAGATTACTTGAAAGATTTCTCACTCCTGCCAAAAATGCTAAGCTTCACTGTGTACACTGTGAGTGTTTTGTAAAGGGAAAGGCACCAGGCTCCTTATTCTACCTGATTCCAGATGAAATAAAGCTGCAAAAATGACCATAAGGTACTCCATACTTGAGAAAAGATATTATTGTATCATTAAGAAATGATATCCCACTGGCTCAGGAGAAAACCTCCAAAATTACAGGAATAACAAAAGCAGAGAGAAACTCCCCAGGAATATGATTTATGACTCTGTTTTATTTTGGGTGAATATTTTATAAGTATAAACAAGCAAACTGGCATTTTGTGCCTCAAAGCATCACTTTGCACCCAGTGTAGGTTTATTTAAAGATTCCTGGTTATAATTATGGCCAGTGTGTTTGTGTCTATGTACACATTTATAAATATCATAGAATCACAGAATCATTAAGGTTGGAAAAGACCTCTGAGATCATCGAGTCAAATCATCTACCCAACACTGCCATGCTCATCACTAAACCATGTCCCCAAGAAACACATCTACATGGTTTTTGAACTCTTCCAGGGATGAGGATTCCACCACCTTCCTGGGCAGCCTGTGCCAAAGCCTGAAGAAATTCTTCCTAACATCCAATCTAAACCTCCCCTGGTGCAACTTGAGACCATCTCCTTTTGTCCTAACACTGGTAACCCAGGAGAAGAGACCAGCTCCCACCTTGCTACAGCTTCCTTTCAGGTATTTCTAGAGAGATAAGGTCTCCCCTCAGCCTCCTCTTCTCCACATTAAAGAACCCATTTTCCTCAGCCACTCCTCACAACGCTTGTGCTCCAGAGCCTTCACCACCTTTGTTGCCCTTCTTTGGACATGCTTTAGCGCCTCAATGTCCTTCCTGCAGTGAGGGGCCCAAAACCGCACACAGCACTCAGGGTGCAGCCTCACCACTGCCAAGTACAGGGCAACAGTCACCTTCCTAGTGCTGCTGGCCACAATAATTTTGATCCAAGCCAGGATGCTGTTGGCCTTCTCAGCCACCTGGGCACATTGCTGGCTCCTGTTCACCTGGCTGTTGACCAAAACCCCTGGGTCCTTTTCTGCCATACATCTTTCCAGCCACTATGCCCCAAGTCTGTAGTGTTTCATGGGATTGTTGTGGCCAAAGTGCAGGACTTGGCACTTGGCCTTGTTGAATCTCATCCCACTGACCTCAGCCCATTGATCCAGGCTGTCTAAACCCCTCTGTGGAAGCTTTCTACACTCCAGCAGATCAACACTTCTACCCAACTTGGTGTCATATCAACTATATATATACATATACACATTACATATATATGCTGTATGCATATGTATATACATCCATAGACTTTTAAGTCCTTCCCAGCCTTAGTTTTATGGAATGCTCTGAGTATTTTCTTTCTTTCTTCCTCCTAAAGCCAGAAGAAGCTGGAAAGCTAAGTGCAAGTAGAGCCAATATACACAACATCTTATTAAAAATGGTGATCAGTCACAAAAAAGGGCACAGCGTGAGCATGCACAGATTCAGTGCCTCATTATTTCCACCACTGATATATAGACAGCAGTAGGAGTTGTGTTTTGGCACTGGTAAATACTGATTTAAGATATTTAATAACATAGGACTACATAGCCACACAGAGAAATGATAGGCACCACCATGATGGCCTGGGAAGTCCTTGTAGATCTGCAGTGCCCACAGAACATGGCAGGGTGCCCAGGAAAGAAGAGAAACAACCCCCACATGCTACAGATTGGTTTAGTTTAAGCCAACTGATAGTACAAAAGTTTAAATGTCTCTTCAGTAAATGCAGAATAAGTATTTTCAGTATTTAATGATCTGGATGCAAACTTTTAGGAACAACAACCTGAGTAGGATGAATGTATAGGGCTGAGAAACTGGTTTTGCAAAGATCATTAACATAAAAAGAATTAGGAAGGAAAATAAGGAGAGGGTGTTGGGACATGACCCTCCTTTGTTCACTACATGTACAGGTTACATACAAATCTATAATGAGGTATATGGTCTCCAGCACATGACTTTCTGGAATGGCAGAGCCTGAACACCTGTGGACTTCTCAATCAGACTTGATTTGTCTCATTATCTCATCCCAGTCACACTACTGATGATTTGAGTTGGAGTAGCAGCTGAAATTCTATTTCACAAGGTAAAGGAAAAGGGTGTAGGTCATGGTTGTTTCTGTGCTCATGCCTGCCTTACTCTTCACCCCACTGAATAGTCATGGCCATAAATGAGCATAAGGAAAGAAAATAAATTGTAGAGAACCTAATCCACCTTCTGCCACTAAGCAGATTCAAGTATACCTCAAATGAACATTCACATGGAGAAATATCACTGGAAGGAGGAAAAACATAATGAAAAGTGTTTATGGGCAACTATAAAAGTGGAAACTTTATATAGGGACTTGTAAGCATGGACTTTGAGTTTGATATACCCTTGGGACCCAAGGAGGAGTCCCAGAGGTGAGGCAACAGGAAGTTATGAGAGTGACACCTTGGCTGATCTGGAAAAATACATGTCAGAGAGGCTAATAAGTCATCTCTCACAGAGGAAAGTCTCTTCACTGACAGTGTTGGAAGTGAGGAGAGCAGAGAGGGCTTCAAGGGCAGCCCAGAAAGACTGTTATGGAGTCCAAAGTCATGGACTGAATGAACACAGCAGACCTTTTTTTAGGGATGGCCTAGAGACTGTGGGATTGATACCTGAATTTGATAGGGGGGTTATGACTGCAAATAACCCAAGGCAAAACATCAAAGAGCCTAAGATATGAGCCTGAGAGCATGCAGACACAGATGAGTGAGAAGTAAATTTGGGAACTGTTAATACAGCCAAATGGATGAATTCAATTAGCAACAGGGAGTAGTCTGGAGCAAGGTGGTAACCACAGACAAAGAACTTGGACCTCATTTACCCAATGTGCAGGTTCTTAGGCAGTTGACAAATTGAGAACCAACATGGAAATTACAAAATAGAGTAGGGAATGTATGTCTTTATGGAGGAGACACAGGCAGGTCATTGAAATGACCCTCCCTGTCCCAAGCACCAAAAAAACTAGGTCATTTTCATTGTCACTTAGAAAGCTGACTGCAAACTGTCATGCAGGCAGAAGTATGACATCTGTCCAGAATATGCATGTGGGAGCTCACTTGGCCCTGCCCAAACCTTGATGCTGAAGTAACTGCTTTCCTGATTTTCTCAGGACTGATTCTTTGAAGGACTGACATTTTATTCTTTGTCCTATTTCAACTAGGCATTCAATAGTAAACAATTCACCACATGATCTCTGAATATCAAAGTCTCATTTGCAATGAAATAAATAAAAACTGCTGCAAGTTAAAAAAGCAAATGTGTAAAACAAATCTCTACCTTTGAAATTAACTGCTTTCAAAACATCTCTTGCACCAAAGCAGAACAAAGAAGGAAAACAAAGCACACAAGGAACCTGGAGAGACACAAGAGGATGGAACCAGACCAAACAACAGATCACAAACCTGGGAAATCAAGTAATATGCAAATAGTGGTAATCAACAAGGATAACAGGAAAAGCATGATCAAAGCTAAACTCTTCTGATATGAATGACTCTTATGGCATGCTAGAAGTGCATTAGCACCCTGTAACCACAATAAAAGAGCCCAACAAAGTAATTTGTATCAAAGAGCAGCAGAAAGAAAGAATACATAATAAAGTAACACATGGTAAGCAGGTTCCACCTCTTGCCTACAATTAACTCAAGAAAGTGCAAAGTGGTCTCCCTGAGATGCATGGTATTAAAGCAAAAATTCAGGAGAAAAAAACAAAACAAAACCCCCCAAACTAGTAGCCAAGATTCTGCATAAAAAGAGCTGAAAACATCTGAAGAACTGAAAAGACAATGAAGCATAGCAAGCCTCTCAGGAGCTGTGGAACTAATCAAGCCATGTTTCCCAGGGATCTTCCATATTCCTTATTTTCTCCCCAGATTTTTATGAATCCCACCACCACCACCACCATCTGGTTTGTCCCCTTTGCAGTATTTGAAGCCCCATCCATGCTGCAATTCCCAAGGTACTCTTAGCATCCTTCTACTTCACTTACAGTCCCACAGTACCCTACAAAGCCCCTGACAACAGGTTGTGACTGGTCATGTGCATGGACAGCTGGCAGCCTTTTGGCTGCTAGGCAAACCAAATGTAAACAGCAGGCTGAACTCTTTCTGTCTTCCCTCTGTGACTGGCTTTATACAGTCCTTTCCTCTACACAATATCAGTTCAGATCTCTCTTGGCTTAGAATGGGCAGTGGGTTCAAAAACTTTAGACAGGAGCTAACAAAGCAAGCCCAAACTTAAGTGAGGGTGTTTAGCCCTTCCCATTGACAGTGTTTTTAAATGAGACTCTGAAGCTACTTTAATGTTTCTAAAAATAAGGGGGAGAAATTAAGCCTGCAAGTAACATAAACATCTGGTTATTGACTGCATTGAGAATAAAGAGATGAGACTGGAGATGGTCTGATGACCCAAAGAGACATTTTAGATGTTCATGATGGATCTTCAAGGTGAGGCTGGACAGGGTTCTCAGTAACCTGATCTAGTTGGTGATGTCCCTGCTCACTACAGGGGAGTTGAACTAGATGACCTCTGGAGGTCCCTTCCAACCCAGATGATTCTAGGGATATTCTCACCATCTCTTTTCAGCCAGTGAAAATATTCAAGAGCCTATAAATTTATTTCTGAAAAAAAAAGAGACCATACTTCAAAAATCTTTAACCACACTGTGGATTCCATGAAGAATACAGGTGCTATGATCTCTGGACATTGATCTTTTTAATGAAGCTTTCAGGGAGCAGCATGAGATTTGAGCAAGAGGAAAAAAAAAAGAAGTGTGATGCCAAATTCACTTGATAAATCAGTGAATGCCACTGAGCACCCCTTAAGCTCAGAGACCATTTTTCCTCCTTCCAAGGAATCTGCAGAACAAGATTCATACAAAAATAGCTCATAATAAAAAAAAAACCAACCCAGGTTGCCTGGGGGAAAAGAGTAAACTGTTCTAAAATAGCATCTGAATCTATGAATGGAATGAACTAATTTAATAACACTGAAAAACATTGCAGAAACCAGCTCCCAGCTGAGACAAGTTTAGTAAAGCTCCTCCTGGCTTAGTATTTTGGCTCACCTGGTGGAAATGCTGGGAGGGTCTCAGCTGGAACCTCAGCTGTGCTAATGTGCAGGACATATATTGGAAGTCCAGATAGCAGATGGGGGATTTTGCTAACTGCTTACATTGGCTCTCATGGCTGGCCACCAGTTGGCAAGCACAGGAGCATTTCTATCATTATGCTAAAAAGAATGGTAGCAATGGGGGGTGGGAAAATGAAGAGCATGGCAACAAAGGTAAGCCTATTCTCAAGCAAACATAGAGGTGGCTACTTCTGTGTGATTGTAGGAGTCTTGTATTTGCTATTGAAATCTGGTAGATAATGATTCTCATGTTAAACAGACTGTAAGGAGAAATATGCAGTGTACATGCTACATGCAGACACATATATACACAGGCTTTTAGCTAAAATACAGGGATGCAGGAAAAGCTGCTGATATTTAAGTGTTTTGGAATCCTGCCTGTGAGAAAGCTGTGTACTAAACTGATGCCCTTTGCTGCTTTAGCATTTTGAAGCTGTTTTCAAAGCTACCCTTCATTGACTTAGGAGCCAGACATCTAACTATGCTTCAGAAACTTCAGAGTTTTTTTTCAATTTTCATTTTCTGTAGGGCTGAGGACATATTTTGCAGGGATATCACTGTTTGGCCAGATGAAATTGTACAGCTAAGACCATCTCCACACCCAAATTTCATTATTTCAAATACCTACCAAAGCAACTCTCAAAGCTGAGCTAAAAACCTGAGCAACTCGGAGTGTAAGTAGGGTCAGTCCATGATGTTATCCAGCTGTCAGTTCAATTGGCTGCTCAAGTGGTACTTTAGGCTCCTAAGTCTAACCTCAGTGGTAGTAACAGTTCAATTGCACTTGGTACAACCTGACAGAAAGCTCTGCAGTTCTTCTGAAGTCTTTGGAGGGGAAAACAGACTTCCATTACTGTGAGGGCTTCTGAATCTCCCTTGGAGGACCTCACAAATGCTTTTGGTCATGTCACACACAAACTGAAATGTACCTGGTAATTTCAGTCAGCTTAAGCACTCCTACAGCCAGGCAATGCAGGTATGAAGTTATTGTCAAGAAATAGAAAATGTGATAATACATTAGAAAAATATTTATATTGGGAAGATATTAAAAATAAGCCTATTTCCACATGAAATGGGTGTAAGCTGGAGGAGGGTAGATTTAGGTTGGATATTAGGAAGAAGCTCATCACTATGAGGGTGGTTAGGCAGTGGAACAGGTTGCCCAGAGAGGTTGTGAAAACCTCAACCCTGGAAGCTTTTAAAACAAGGCTTCATGGGGCCCTGGGCAACCTGATCTAGTGGATGGTGTCCCTGCCAGGCAGGGGGGATGGAACTGGATGATCTTTGAGGTCCCTTCCAACTTTGACAATCCTATGATCTTCCCCTTTACTGTTCCACTCCATATCACTATACTTTGCTATCTTTACTGTCTTTTGCTTACTTCTACTTACTTGCTACTTTACTATCACTTTATTGTGTAATTATCCTTTCCAACTCAAGCACCCCCAAAAATTTATGATGCATGTCAGGAGAATTTGGATCAGGATCTTCTACTGCTGAGATCCTGCTCCCCTTGTGACCATTGAAACATGAATGATGAATATCAGTGCCTGAGGCTATGGTGGCATGTGGATTGCAGCTGATTCCAAATCTGAACATCAGGCTCAAGATTTTTAAGGCTATCTAGGGACACCTATCTCACTTTGACCTTTTAGCTTTCAGTTAAACAGAGATCTCTTGTATTCTTAGAACCAAGTTATCTTTCCTGGGAAAGGATTTTTGATTTTTAAAATTAAGAGTGTTTTTATGCCTCTGAAATGGATTAAGCCCTTAGCCTGTGGTAACCAATAGATAAATTGTGTAAATTATAGAAGTAAGTTAATCAAGACCAGTGTCTCAGGAAAAGAACTCAAAAATCCCCCTCTCTTTTTAGGAGAAATTAATAACTTTTGCTGGTAACTAGTTTTGATTTGTGAGCCAAAAGGATATGACAACTGGAGAAGAGGCAAATAATCCTCATACAGAACAATTAAATTCCAATTAATTGCAATATAATGACAGAACAGTCTCCTAAAGCTCTGGAGGTGCCTAACCATTTCATTTTTAAGTAAAGATAAATTAAAATGTAAAATTAATTATTTCTTTTGTAATGTTCTTTGTACTTTGTCTCTGTAAAAATTGCTATTCTAAACTGATTTGCTTTTAACCTGTTTTTGTTTCAAATCTCAAATATAATCCTTTTTATATTTCCTCATTGTTATGTGGTGTTGAGCACTTCAGTTACTTTTTCCCCTATCCTATAGGTTGAGCACAATTTTGTAGCCTGGGTTGGAACACCATTTTATTTTTACCTGAACATCAATGGGACCCCTCTCCTGCACAGGCATCAGTGCAAGGTGCTCATAGTTTTATGGCATGAGGACTTTATGGTGATGAGCAGGGATGTGCTTTGCAAATGGAGCTGCTGGTGAGGGCCCATAGATGGGTCAGGAATGGGTCTGGAGCTAAAAAACTCTTAAGCACCCTTACTCTGATTCAGAAGAACAGCATTCCACCACCTCATCTTTCCTCTAGATCTATATGGCAGTACATATAAGCTTTGTAGTGCACCCCACAATTCACACAGGCTCTATGGGGGTGTGGTGTAGCTCTCTTCCTTCCCAGGCATCCAACATTTCCTCCAGAGAAGGTCAGGACTTGTAAGGGAGAACATACTCATTCATTAGGTCTCTCCTCTGAAAGAGAAGCCATCCTCTTCACTGAGAGTTATTAGGCATGGGAACAGGCTGCCCAGGGAGTCACAGTCCCTGGAGGTGTTTAAAAAGCATCTAGATGTAGCGCTTGGTTTAGTCTTAGGGTCATGGTCTTAGGGACATGGTTTTAGATGATGATGATAGGTTGATGGTTGGACTTGATCATCTTGGAGGTCTCTTCCAACCTTGATAATTCTGTGATTCTCAGCTGCCTGTGGGGATCCAGCCTAGCTGTGCCACAAGGGACCAGAAGCCACAGACCATGCAGTTGATGGAGAGAACCCTGATTCAGCCTTGGCAGAGGCTCATCTCCCTCCACTGACAATACAGGGACCTTTGGGTCAGGTAAGCAGGTTCCTATCCTAAAAAATCTGAGAGTTAGGTGAGATGAATTCAGACAGTCTTCAAATCCAGCTGGGTACTGCTCACCACTCTATTCTGGGGCTGATACATAATATAATCAGATTTAACTCAGCCTATCAGATTTAAAGGAAAAAAAAAGAAATACATTAAGAACCATAGGGAGATTTTATTTAAAATGCTGATGTTTTGCAGTGATTTTGCACCTTGGGTACACATCTAGCACTAGCAAAACTGCAGTGAACATTGCCTTTGTGTTTAACAGGCATCAAACTGTTGGGATTTGTTTCTTTGTACAAATTAGGAAGTTTCCCTCTCTTAATGCACATAGATTCTATTATATTTGTACAGATGTTTTTATTTTCAGTTACAAGATAGAAGTCAATCTTATCATAAAACATTCCTATGTATGATGCACATGTTTGCAAGAGTACCCAGAAATGAATTTTAATGTATAGAATATTTGCATTTCTTCTTCCACTAAAGAGAGGCAAGAGCATAATCTCAGCCTTTTCCTGATTTATATTTTGTGGGAATGTACATAAAAGAACATAAATACTATTACTGCAATTTTGTATCATATTTCATGTGTTTGTGGTGGTTTTTTTTGCTTCTCCTTACTAGTGCTTCCCAGTTTCATCTGCTTACTACTTTCCTCATGAAAGAAATGAGCATGTTGATATAAAATTTTACATCAAATATACCTGTGAACATGCACTCCTGTTTCCTGGATTTTAGAAAATAGAGATGTTTCCAAGCTTCTGCTTTGCTACAGAGAGAGGGGATAAACAGCTTTGGTTAATATCTTTAAGAGTGCTGATAGATGTAAAAATGTGAGATACATTCCTGCTTCACTAAAAAGGAGCTGAAGGGTACTCAGGAGCAGAAGTAAATGGAGTTAGAGAAATAGGGTTGCTTGGCAGGGTAACTATAGAAGTCCTGGGCTTTGGGGTTGGTAATAATACTAAAATTAATGTAACTAACCATATTGCTATAGTCTGCAGCTGTGAAAAGGGTTCTGGAAAAAAAAAATGGGAAGGGTTGTGTATGTTTTTTACATATAATGGCAGTTTATTTCCTAAGATTGCTGTTGGAGCAGAAACCATATTTCACATTAATATCACTTAATATGTTATTCATTGCCCTGGGCTCCAGAAACGAGCAGTGAATTAAGTCATGGTGAATAAATACCTATCAGTGTCCATCAAGTGACATTCCTCATCTCTTTCCCCTCTTCCTTCGTTTCATGCAGTATCAAAATCTCATTCTGCTGTTTATCAGGCAGCCCATTGACAGAGGAAGCCTTTCTTGGGAGGAGGGAGCTATAAATATATAGCTCCTATTACAGCTGGAGTCAACCTCAATACAAATGGCAAGGCTGATGTAAATCCCCCTCTTTTTTGATGAGGTATGTGTTGCATTTGGTCAAATGAGCATGGTTTAAATGACCCTGAACTAATTACCTCTCAATGACATGGCACAAGGCCAAACCAAGGGCCAGCTCAAGCTGCAGGAGCTGAGGGATTTCTGTGCTGTGCCCAGGTCCATGGTTCCTTCTCTCTCCCTTTGCCTCCTGGCTGACTAGGACCGATTTTAGCAAATGCTGGCTTACAAACAATGGCTTCTGAAGCTGTTCATCAGAAACTTGATAGTTTCCCAGTCCTTGGGGTTTTTTTTTTGTGCTGTGTGATTTTATTTGATTGGCTTTTTTGGGTTTTGTTTTTCTAGAAAATGATCCCACTTTCTTTATCTCATGTCCTTCACCTCAGACAGTTGTTGATTTATTGCTGGTTTGAAATACATTGACATATGGCTCCTGAAGTACTAAATAAGCTATTCAGGCTGTTGCAACAGTCAATTTATAGCCTGGAGACACAACCTTAGCTCCTGATGATGCCCAGGCTGTGTGCAGGTGACACCTTCCATTGTGCAAGAGGCAGTTCTTCAGACCTCAGGCATTACCAGATAATGGAGGCTTAGCAATCTACCTACTCAAACTCTGATCAGAGCATCGAAATTAATGGGAGAGTGAAGTGTTTTAATGATAATTATGGGCCTGTTTCACTCTCTAGGTTTTTAAATCATATTTGCAGCAATTCTTTTAGTAGTTACCTGTTACATTCACTGGGGCAAGATTGGTGGCCAGTGTTTAGCTATGTAAAAGTGTTCCATGGATTTATCTGCCACTGATATCTGTCTCAGGCTCATCACTGGCTCCATGGCTCCTGTGTTGTGTTCAGTGAAAGAACAGTATGTGCCCTGCACTAGCCATCACAAATAAAACTCACCAGGGACTGCTGTGGAAAGAAGTGAGCAGAGGTCTCCCTAGAATGTTTTCTGGGGAAACAGATTTATGCTTGCAGCCTGGATTAAAAAAGAAAAATTGGCTTCAATGTCCAACTGAGGACATGATTTCTATGATTTCTGTGTGACATTTTCAGTCAGATGGTGAGGGGATATTGCCCCTTTGTCACCTGGCTGGAATGACAACTAGCTCTAGCTATACAGTTTCCCAACAGGGGAAAATTCACTTTAAATATTTAGTTAGAGACCTATTACTATTTTAGAGGAATGCCTTGAAGGCCTCTACCTTGTCCCTTCTATGTATGCATTTATACTGCTTTGGTTAAGACTCTGACAGCACTTCTATCATACCTACTGGTTTTTCCAGAGGCCATAGGATCTTTTTTAACACTAATGTGGTTGTAAAAATGTGCTTTAGGCTGCAACCTGCATTACAAGATTTGAGCCAAGAAGTAGACTTGTTTGACCAAGTTAAGCCTCCCCATCCCAAATAGTTGTTTGGGGCTTTTAAGTTCTTCATGTGCAAAGCATGAACATTTTAGTGACTGGGATAAGATTTTGCTGGACTACCTTTGAGGAAGAGTCCCTAGCAGTTCAGGGAGATACAGAGGAGCATGCATGCAGTCACTGCAGGAAGGTGTGTGCCTTTTGGTGTTAGAATAACAAAAATCATCATCATGCTGCCCATATAGTGTCACTGAGCACTAGACTAAGTAGCTGAGCCATGATTAACCTGGTTCAAGGCTGGAAGAACGTTAATGGTGGTGATGTAGTTAGACAGGTGGGATCATTGTTTTCCTTATGTGAGACTTCAGAGAGGTGATCTGTGCTCATGACATCTGACTTGGCTTTACTTCATTTGGTTCTCGTATTCATGAGGTGCACTTAGAAGAATGTCCCTGCCTGAAGATGAATAAATCTCCATATTGTTCAGACAGGAATTTCACTTTTGCTATGACAAGGCTTTCAAGAAAGAAAGGCAAAATCCTCTTTTGCCACAGCCACAAAGACCCTGTTTTTAAAAGAGCATGTGGGCAAACTGACAAGAAATAAGTGCTTAGGAAAGTTGCAGAGAATAAAGGAAAGGTATGAAGACAGCACAAGTAATTTACAGAACATTAAACCACCACCTGGCTGCTTTTGCACAGAAATAAGTTCTTAACTGACTGTGGCTTAATCCTAGAAGACATACAATGTATGATTGCTGACTTTGGAGATTTAATTCATGCACTTAATCTCCTCTGGATGTCCTTGTGCAGGTGAGCCTTAATGAACAGAGCTAGAAACTCTTCTTCTGTAAGTTTAGCTGTATCTCTGTAGATGCTTCTGTCAAATGGACACTTCCTCTTATTTAAACTACACTCAGATAAAGACTAAACTTTTTTACCCAGGCAAAGTTTCCACTGAATTTTAAGGAAGGACTTATCCAGGCTTCAGATCCCAGTCCCCAGAACTGAGAGAAGGCTTACTGGGTGGGGGGAGGAGTCCTGGGGTCTCTGAGTCAGTAACTGTAAGAATGATTAGAAGTAGCAAATGAGATTGTAGACTTAAATAGTGGAGTTGATAATGCTACCTGGTAAATAAAGTCAACAGAAAAAGCTGGAATGTTCCACTGAAAAACAATTATCTTGCTAAGTGTCCAATGAAAGATTTATGTTCCTCTTCATTGTGTACAAAAACATATAGAGTGTTCAAAAAATGTATAGATGATGTACTTAGTGACATCATTTAGTAAGCATGGTGGTGGTAGGTTGATGATTGGGCTCAATGACCTTAGAGGTCTTTTCCAACCTTAATGATTCTATGATTAAACAGAATCCAGAATATGCAGATACTGAACAAGGCTTAAGGCTGTTTTGGAAGAAGTTTGACTACAGCAGGCTAAAATTGTTGGAGATTTCTAAAGAATTCTCTCTTTCTTGGATGGGGGTAAGCACAGTATTAGCCAGCAATTGCAGCTCCAAATGTGTGTGTAGGGGAGACAAACCACCAAAATCACTCCTGAGAATATGTAGTTATGCTTCAAGCCCATCTCCTGACTGAACAAAGGTAGAGTCCACTGATACCATACCACCCTGAGAGGCTGGAGTGGCCCAAGGTCAGAACAGGACAGGGAATATGTGGTATATTTGGCCATGAAGCAGAGCAGTAAACGAAGGTCTGGTTGGCTTAGGATTCATGCTTGCAGTTCATGTTTACCAGTTACAAAAGGTTGCACTACTTAACATCACACACTGCAGAACCACAGAGAGCCTCACTTTTTTTCTGAAGGGGACACTGGAGATAGCTACTTTATGCTATTGTGTGGCATCTCAGCAGTCTTTTCTATGCAATATCTGAGGGAACAATTTTTTTACTGTCCATGGAATTATCTAGAATGCACAACAAATACAAAGGGATGGTGATTAAAGCTGGGATAGCTCTAGCTGACAAATACATTGCAGATGAATTGGTATTACTGCCCATTGTCTAAAGCCACTGGACACTAGGCTTGGCAGACTGATTTGACTGTGTTTTTTTGTCTTTTCTCATGGATAATTTTTATCTCCTCTTGCTTCAAAAGCTAACTCGTTTCTTTTGGAGGACAGTAAGCTTGACAGGATTCAGGATTTAAGTTCAAGCTAAGCTTCTTGAGCTTAAATCCAGCATGGCTATCCCCTGACTGAATCAGCTTTACCTTGAAATGTGTATCTTTAATATTTCCCACCATTTCAATTATACTCCATAGGAGCTGAGGACTATGTGAATTCTAGTGCTAAATTTAATCAAGTGCTCCTCCAAGGTGGAAGAGAATGTGTCTTTGAAATTAATGAAAAGAGACAAATGAAATCAATCTCTGGGATCTTGGTTCTGTCCATTCTGCTCCAGAGGACATCCCAGAGAAAAGACCTTCAGTAGCAACTGAAACCTGATGCCTGATAATGTGAGAACTTAAAACTGCAAGTTATGAAACCCATGAAGAATGGTACACTTCATCTGGACTGTAGAATCAACAAGAATTTAATAAGTTAATCAGATCATCTCTGAGAGCACATAAATTTGAATTGTTTCTCCATTATGAAGTGCTTGTCTGTAAATTATTGCAGAGAAAGCCATTTTCAAATTAATGTTTGAGCTATTAGAAAATACAAAGGGCATTTTCATTAATTGGAGGCAGCTTTTCTTCCTCTCTCTTTATCATTACCTTTGTTACATGGAATCAGTTTAATGCTCAAATTTATTGATGTGTATGATTCAGTGGTGTTATTTGTTTAGAATTTGTCCTATACCTGGTGGAATAAACTCATTAAGTGTAAATGAATAGTTATGTAGTCATCATCTAAAATGAGTCACTGCAGTTCTCTGAAGTCATTACAGTGCCTTTGAACACAGCTGGAAAGAAAGCCTCTGTGAAGGTTACAGCTTCCCTCTCAGAGTTTAACCACTATTAATTTCATCCCTTTCTTGGAACGGCTTCTTGTTTATAGACAGTGAGACTCATTCCTCAATCTCTCCAGTAGCTGGGAGGAATACCAAAAGGAACAGGAAAACCTACTTGGTCAACATGTGGCTCAGAGGCTGGTGCTATTGGTGGTGTTTTGGTTTTTTTGATCATGGGGTGGTTTACAGGGGACCAGGTCTGCTGGTGACAGAAGGGGTTCACCTGTCTTAAAGGGGGAAAAGGATTGCAGCTCATGAGCTGGCAGGGCTGACTAAGAGAGCTTTAAACTGGGTTTTGAAGGGGGAAAGGCTAAAACAAGGCTTGCTAGAGATGAGCCTAGGGGCAGGATGCCAGTGTTGGAGGTGAGATCAATAGCCCAGCTGAAGTGCATCTGCACCAATGCACACAGCATGGGCAACAAACAGGGGAAGCTGGAAACCATTGTGCAGCCTGAAGACTATTGACATGCTTGCCATGATACAAACATGGTGGGATGACTCTCCTGACTGGAGTGCCACAATGGGTGGCTATAAGCTCTTCAGAAGGGATAGGCAGGAAAGGAGAGGCAATGGAGATGGCTCTGTAAGTTAGGGAATGTTTTGATTGTACAGACCTCAATGATGGTGAAGGTAAGGTCTAGTACTTATGGGTAAGGATCAGGTGGAAGGCCAACAAGGCAGATATCCTGGTGGGAGTCTGTTATAGGTCACCCAATCAGGATGAAGAGGCAGGTGAAACCTTCTACAGGCAGCTGGCACAAGTCTTATAATTACTAGCCCTTGTTCCTTTGGGGTGTGGGGCTTCATCTTGCCAGATGTCTGCTAGAAATACAATGCAGCAGAGAGGAAGCAGCCTGCAACTTTCCTGGAGTCTGTGGAAGACAACTTCCTGACACAGCTGTAAAGTCCCTACTGGGACTGGTGGGAGTTGTGTTGGCTGGAGGCAGTCTTGAGCATAGCAAACACAAAATGATAAGAGGTTTCAGTTCTTAGTAGAGTAAGGAGAGGAGGTCAGCAAAACAGCTACCTTGGCTTCCAGAGAGCAGACTGAGGCTTCTTCAGGACACTAGTTGAGAGAGTCCCCTGGGAGACAGTCCTGAAGGGCAAAAGGATCCAGGAAGGCTGAACCTTCTTCAAGAAGGAAATCCTAAAGCTTCTTGAACAGGCTGTCCCATGTGCCATGAGACAAGCTGGCATGGAAGAAGGCCAGTCTGGATGAACAGAGAGCTTTCACCAGAATACAGGGTGGAAAAAACAGAGTTTACCATCTCTGGAAGAAGGGGCAGGCAACTCAGGAAGAGTGCAAAGATGATGCTAGGCCATGCAGAGAGAAAATTAGGAAGTCAAAAGCCCAGCTAGAACTCAGTCTAACCACTGTCATAAAAGATAAAATGTTTTTACAATTACATAAAGAGCAAAAGGAAGACCAGAGAGAATCTCCATCCTTTATTGGATGGTGTGGGGGGGAAATATTGCCACCAAGAATGAGGAAAAGGCTGAGGTACTTAATGCCACCTCTGCCTCAGTCTTTCATAGTTAGAGCAGCTATCCTCAGGGTACTCAGACCCCTGAGCTGGAAGACAAGGACAGGGAGCATAATAAAGCCCCAGTAATGCAAGAGGAAGAAGTTAGCGACCTGTTACTCTGCCTAGACACTCACAAGTCTATGGGGCCAGATGACATTCCCCCAAGGGTGCTGAGGGCCACTCTCCATTGTTTTTCAGCAGTCCTGGTTGACCAGAGAGGTCCCAGATGACTGGAGACTAACCAGTGTGATGCCCATTTACAGGAACCACCAGAAGGAGGATCCTGGGAACTACAGGCCTGTCTGCCTGACCTTGGTACCAGGGAAAGTTATGGAGCAGACCATCCTGAGTGTGACCACACAGCATGTGCAGGACAACCAGGGGATCAGGCCCAGCAAGCATGGGTTCTTGAAAGGCAGGTCCTGTTTAACCAACTTAATCTCCTTCTATGACCAAGTGACCATCCTTGTGGATGAGGTAAATGCCATAGTAGTAGTCTACCCAGATTTCAGTAAAGACTTTGACATTGTCTCCAACTGCATTCTCCTGAAGAATCTGCACCTCACAAACACAGTTTGGTTTTGGGACCCTCTTTACAAGAAAGACATTGAGTTACTGGAGCATGTCCAAAGGAGGGCAATGGTGAAGAGTCTAGAGCACAAGTCTTATGAGGATTGGCTGAGGGAACTGGGGTCATTCAGTCTGGAGAGGAGGAGGCTCAGGGGAGACCTTATCACTCTCTGCAGCTACCTGAAAGGAGGTTGTAGTGAGGTGGGGGTTAGTCTCTTCTGCCAGGTGACTAGCGATAGGACAAGAAGAAATGGCCTCAAGTTGTACCAGGGGAGGTTTAGATTAAATAGTAGGGAAAAAATTCTTCACATAAAGAGTTTATAAGCATTGGCACAGGCTGCCCAGGGAAATGGTGGGGTCACCATCCCTGGAGGTGTTAAAAAACCCCCATAGATGTGGCACTTTGTGACATGGTTTAGTGACATGGTGGTGATAGGTCAATGGTTGGACTTAATAATCTTAGAGGTCTCTCCAAACCTTAATGATTTTGTAACATAATTAAAGACTCAGGGAGACATTTGAAATGCAATGATACATTTGGTACAGCACAAGTAAAGTTTGCTTCAATTAGGGATGCAGAATTGTGTTACACAGCACATTAAATGGCACATTAGCAGATGTAAATGCTTTCATCAGATTAAAGTTGGTTGGTTTGCTTGTTAGATTATTTTTTTGTTACAGTAGTTGTGTAGTTTTCTGGTTTTCCACAGCACATGCAGAAGAAATGATCCAACTTTTCTCCTCTACTTGTGGTTTCTGGAAGTGGGCAAATGTACCTTTTCTGCCAGGAAATACTGCAGCACTGCATGTGGTACAGCTCATGAAAGCAGCAGAGACAGGAAAGGGTATTTTAAATCACACACATCATTCCCAGAAAAAAAAAATACTTAAGCATCTGAAATTCTAATTCATTTTAGATGCATTGTGCAAACTGCTTCAAATACTAGTTCTATGCAAGGCATCCATATTTTAAGAATTCACCATCTTCTGAAAGTAAGAAAAGGAAAAGCAAAGTAGTTAAAAAGGTATTTACAGGAGAAAGACAGTAATGTAAAATGGGTAACCTCAACTAAGTTGTAAAGTGTTGTTATTCCTCCCAAAAGTTTTCTTTGGGAAATACATTCCTGTGCAGGAGAGCAAAGCAGGAGTCAGGATACCAATGCAGAAGGTACTGCTGCAGCAGATTATCTTCCCATAAAGGCTGTGATATTTGCCTGTAGCAAAGCTGCACCTGAAGCAAACTGACCTCCTAGAGCCTTTTTGGCCTCCACCAGTGTCACTGAGAGAGTATAGGAAAATAAAACACAAGATACCACTGAGTTATAGAGATCCATTCTCTGCCTTATAATAGTATCTGGGACACATTTCCTGAAGTCCTACCAGTTCTCCTCTGTTGAACCTAAAACAGAGTATTTGGATTTAACCTTCTGTGGGGTAGAAGCTGAAAACCTGGCAATATGACAGGTGATAACAATGAAGCATGAGACACCTGAGTTGATTACCTAGATTTCTTTGACCTTTGAAAAGCAAGGGGAGTATCCCCTTTCTCACCTGGTCCTGACAAAGCTTCCCTTGTTTCTGGAGGTGTGATTAATTATTGCAATTACTCAGAGACCCCAGGTGAGATCACAGGCCTTGGCAAAACACTCTGTAGTAGGATCTCTGGACCGCTCCCAGACCTCAGGAAGCTTCCACCTCTGGTGTCTCTACTACACCTCCTACAACAGTGAAGCTCCTTGCCTCCAAGCCATGCTCACGAGGAGAATATCTCAGGTAATCTCAGCACTGAGCTGTGCAGAGCATAAAAGCCAAGGTAGAGCACTCTGAAGTCACAAGGATGGGCCAGACATATAAGCTCCCTCTTTGTTGAATGGAGGGAGTTGGATGGTTACACAATTTACGGTGGCCAGGTTCCTGGGTGATAGCATGTCACTGGGAAACACTGAGCAGGTAGGCTTTCTGTAATTTCTGCCCCTATGAAACTTTGATGCTGTTTTGAGCACCTGAGTTAGATGGTTAAGACAGAGGCTTGCAGCCCAGAGCCATCTTCTGCCAACTGAGCTCTTCCACAAAAAGTGCAGCTCTGGCATTAAAAAACGCAAGCCCTTAGGATTGAGTGAAGTTCCTGTTTGCTTGCTGCTTCTCCAGCACTCTTGCCCTTGCACTACCACCCACACCATGGCCAACCTCAAAGGGAGCCAGAGAAAGGGCTGTCCTACCAGTCTGTGTAAAACAGACATGATTCTCTTGGTGTTTTCATTTGGTTTTGCCTTTACAGTCCTCCAAGATTCCTCACACAGCCATGAAATGCTGTAATGTTTTCCTTCTGAGTTACTCATTCAGCAGCTCGGAATGAACTCACTGCATGAAGCATCTCACTAATATACTCCCATTTTCTGCCAGCTTTTATGTTCATTTGCCTTGTAGCTAAGTCACTCAGAAATGAGAAGTGAAGAGTAAACTCATCTTTCCAGATGGATCATAAGACAGTTTTCATTTCCTGATTTTGAAGAATTCTGATCTTAAGCAGAGGAAAAGCCTCAGCAAAACCATACCTTTGCTCAGAGATCTCATTCATCTCAGTGTGCAAATTTAGATCATTACAAGCTGCAGCAGCTTAATTGAGCAGCCTTTGAAACACAAAGGCCTCTGACTCAGAGTTAACAGAGGTTTGGGTTTGTTTTGTTGGTTATTTTTATTTTACTACTGCTCCCATAATGTTTAAAGTCATTCATGTTTCCACAGAGTGCTTCCTGATGATTATGAGCAATGAAGCTTTGGATCTGGTTATACCTGTGCTTCCATCTGTTTTTGCAGAAACCAATTCTATCATCATTACCTTCTTGTTAATGACCTACTTCTTGAACTCATTTAAGATACCTGTTCTCCTGTGCTTTTCATCTTCATTGAAGGTGTCAGTAGAGTAACTGCTTTTACATTTGAATATCCTGAGCCCAAAATTTGCCAGTTGAATTATGTCTGTCCTGGGTATCGAGCTAGAGAGGAGAAAACACATTCATTTTCTACAGCTTGCAATGAGCTGATTCTCCAGTTGTTGAAGCACACTATCCAACAACTCCTCCTGGTTTGGGAGAATGTTTCTTACATTCACTGGCATGTCATTAATGGCAACTTACTTATCTGTGGATATGTGGGAAAGAATCCCATGTTCAACCAGTTCTTTCTCCACTTGCATATTCCTAGTGAAATTTTGATTTGTTCCAACAACACAACAACCACTTGGAAACTGTTCAATGGTATATTTCTCCTGTTTTCATGAATTTTACAAACTGCAGTTGAGGACTATCCAAGAAGATGCTTCCTCCTCTCCTACTGTTTGAAGGTTATTTTTAGGTTACTTGGGATGTTTTTGTGTGAGCTGTGGTGATGCTTCATATTACCCTATTGCCCAGAGCAGCACCACATGACATTTGAAACTCAGAAACTTGTCTCTACTCATCAGCAGCAAAACTCATGACCCTATCTGCTCTGAAAGTAGAATTCCTTCCCTTCCCCCCCCACACCCAGCACTCTAACTAAATTACTGATGTCTCTGTATTTTTAACCTCTTTTACTCAGCCTCAGAGTTTGTCTGCTGTCAATGCTGTTTGCCTACAAGACAAATCCCCTTGTTACATGTCTTCAACCCTCTGTCTGGAGCTTGTTTCCAAAAGGGACAGAGCAGAGCCAGGCAGGTACAGAAACCACAACAAATATAAATCAGCAGTAGCCTCTGGTGGAAAAGGTGATTTGGTGACATTTCTAGTTGGTCAAAAAGGCCCATAGATGTGTAGAGCATCTCTGCCCCATAGGGTAGATGAACCTGGTATAGTGGAACACAGATCTGGCAGCCCATCATTGTCTCTTCCTGGTGCTGAGCACAGCAGCTCCTGGATCACCATTCTTCATCACATTACATCACATGATCAAAGATGTAGAAAGAAGGCAGGTGTAGGAAGGAAGATCATCAGAACTCACCAACCCCTTCAAACTGAAATGCAGTCTGTTACTTTTACTTCCCCTCACCCCCACACATTCATTAATGTCCTGTCTCTGCTAAAGCAGAAGGGTGATACAGTGAGAGAAGAGAGCTGGTGACCTATCTTACGTGGTGAGGGGACTACTGCTATATCCCAATTTACTTTTAAGTTGTGTTGATTTGCAGTGCACAAGTAGACAGAAGCTGTCAATACTTTAACATCTGATGGGGAAACTGGAGCGAGCTTTGCTGACTAGAATACCATAATTGGGTAACCAAAGACATTTCTTCTCTCCAGGCAATAATGACAGGAGCATTTTATGTGATCTCTCCTCTCTTTGCTTCTTTCAGAGCAAAGAAGACTTTTGAAAGAAATATGTATGTGTAACAGCTTGTAGTAATGTGGCTAAGCCTTGTAAACAGTTTATATATGCAGTGATAAGCTAGTTGCAGCTGTGTGGAAGTGGTGGCAATGGTGAAGGGGTTTTTTTTAATGGACATTTGGTAAAATGTTTTGAAACAGTAAAAGGAAAAAGGCTATTAATGACTCATTCATTTAGAACTCTCATTGTGCACAAGGTAACAACTATAACTCCAGTGTTTTTATTTTTCCATTTGAAAGCAAATTTTCAGTCACAAAGCTGGAATCAGTCTAAGACAGATCATAGGCACAGTTAAAAAAGCTACATAATAAAAGGCAGAGATTAGACCTTTCATTACAGATGTGCAATGGAAAGTCCTAAGGAAAAATGAAAAAATAATTTGATGTCTCTTCTGACCACCTTAATCCCCTTGTGAAGATTGTGCTTGTTTGACCTGATTTAACTAGGTTTAACTCACTTTGTTGTTGCTGGGATGTATCACTCCAAATGCTAATACCAGGACATTCTCTTTATTGATACAGCCTGCACCATGGTGACAAGAATATCCAACTCTTGCATCCTGCAGGTCATTTTTCTGTTTCTTATCCTTCTAGGCAAGCCTATTGTTTTCTTTTTTATTATTGTACACTTGGACTTCACAGATAGTATGAGAAAAGCAATAAGAAAAGAGTGCATTGAACTTTCAGTATTAAGCCAATCAACACTGAGTATGTGATCACTTTTTCCTTGAGTTCATCAGTGCTATTATTTTAAAGAATCAATAGTAAACAAAAATGAAAAGTGGCTTTAATCTCTGGTCTTGTAAGGTTAACACATACTAAAAGAAACATTGCTCACATTTAAATCAGTTCTTATTCCAAAGAAGAGTTGGACATGGTTTTTCTACATTTCTCAGGACCTGAATGATAGCATAATAGCCTAGCAGACAAGGTTCCTCCTCCCTGGGCAGGAGCCATAGCTGCTGAGCCCATCTGCAGAAGGTAAGTGGCAAGGCTGCTCCAGAAATGAAGATGTGTGGGTGGGAGGTAAGTCTGAACATCTAGCATAGCCCTGGTGCTGCTCTGGCACATCAGATGGGACATGAGGAGCCAGAGTGTCCACACAGAGTGGTCAGCAGTTGCACCAGGCTAGCTCTGAATTGTCTGGGTCAGCACACCAAGTTACAAAAAAACCCCAAACCTTTCAAGTTACCAAAACCAGAAAGAGTTTCTGGAAGCTTGTTTTGTGCACTGAAGATGAACAAGTTTTTAAAACCCTGCCTTATTTGGTTTCTCTGTACGGATACACAGTGTTTGAAAGACTTTGCTCAAACTATCAACCATCATCATAATGCTAATGACTATTAAAAAGACCAAACAGCTGCATTTATTATATTTGATCAGTTTGTAAATATGTACATCCAAGAAGGATAACAAGCAATTTAATAAGTTAATGGTGATCAGGTTAATTTTGCAGTGTTTAGCTTCTTTTCACTTCATCCTAACGCTGTATGTGTAATTCCCTGGGGAAGGTACCAACCTCTTAGTACTCCATTTCTTTACCCATTCTTAGTTGTAGACATTTAGTGAAAATAATAATAATAATAATAAAAAACCCTACCAATATCCTTCACCACCCCACTGAACACAAAAATTAATAATCTCAGAAAGGCTATATTCAACCTGACACAGCAAGAAATGCAAATATGGTACAAAGTCTATCTTTACATTTATTTGCAAATGTGTATAGATATGCTTCATATAAATTAATCCTCTATTTCATTATAAGGAAGGAATTATGTCTGTGGTCAAAAGGGTGGGGTACAGTTAATCTGATTTAGCACAGCATGTGAAAAATTAATTGAAAGTCAGAACTCCATAGTGTTTATTATAAAGTAATTTCACACCAGCTCAGGATTAGCATGGTAACAGGTGACAATAGGTCATTACTATGTTAATTGAAAGACAGCATGCTTTTGTAAAAAAAAAAATAAAATAAAGAAAAAGAAAAAAAGGATAGAGACAAAATTAACCGAAAAGGAAAAAAATATTAAACTGCATTATCTTATCTAGGATTGGCCTGTAGTTCTGTGGGACATATCCTAGAGAGAAGGTATATTCTGAAAAGACCTAGCTGGCTTTTCGGTGATAACCTTGCATTGTTCATTAGGCTGTGAAGCACGGCAGATGTTTGTGCATGTCCCCTGCAAGAGTTACACTGACCACCTCTCTTTGCACAGGAGCAGGTTACATCTCCAAAACAGTGGCCTGACATTTTTGGCTCACTGACACTGCTCTCTGGCCCAGACCTGTGAAGGAGGCGAAGGCAGACACAAGGAAACCAGAGCTCGTGTATTTACCTCCCTTGCCCAAAGCCAGCATGACCCCAAACAAAACCGCCAGGAGATTTTTGCAGCAGTGTTTAACAAAAGAGAAAACTCTGGTTTTGTTCCTTGACAAGAGGATTAATAAAATAAAAAGACTTTCATCCCACCAATGGAAAATAGCCTGTCACTTCAATAGCACACTGAAGCATGAAGCTGGGGCAGGCTCATCCTTCCACCCGAGCTGCAATGCCATTATCCTGGCTCTCAATGGGGATGGCTGCCACAGTGCTCAGGAGCTCTTCTATTGTGCAGCTTGACAGACACCGATGTGTAGGCATTTCCCATTATATGCTGAGACTTGAGTAAGCAGTCCTCAGCTGCCAGCTTCAGCCCCTTGAAAGAAATCAGGAAACTATTTTACCCATTTTATTTGCATAGTAGTGGAAGGTGTTAAATCAATTTTGGGGACAGAAGATCATTCTACAGGTCCTCCAAGTTGACAGAATACAAAGGGCACAATATGCACTTGAGTGCAGGTGAGCAAGATGGAAAGACCTCTCTTTTAACTGCAGTCACAACAAAAGGACCTTTGCTAATAGCCTGTTATAATAATTTAAACAAGGATCTTTTCTGAAACCAAAATAATATGCCTATGTAATGAAGCTAGCTGCCTTGCTTAAAGCAAATGGAAATTCAGAAGCACTGCTGAGATCTGAAAGTGGGAAACAAGGATTTTATTTCCTGGAAGAACTTAACCTCTTTGGATGTCCCCATGCAGCCTGATGTATGAGCTGATGAGGAATGTGACCTTTCTTCTCACCCTGCTTCAGAGAAGTTTGCAATCCAGCCTGACATAATCCATTGTAATATGTTAATTTCAACGCAGTTCTGCCACAAATACTGAGGGTGATCCCTGAGACCTTTACATCCCAGAATACAAACCTTCCAGACTTCACTCTCATCTCAAAACATCCCAATTAATGTGCCTACTTTTATTTAATAAAGGTCAAAAGAAAGTGTTAATATCCTTTGATTAGTTACTGCAAAGGAAGGAGCTCAGACAGAAGAAAGTACCCTTGCACTCTCTGCACGGTACAGTGTGATGTGGTCTGCTGAGCTTGAGAGCAAAAGAGAAACACTGATCCTGAGCAGACCACAGGTTATCATCTGCAAATCTAAACTGCTGCAGAGCTAAGGTAATAATGCCATACAAGTACCCCTGCAGGTAGATGAGATAGGAACTTGCTCACCAGCCATACAAAAAAATAATATAATAGAAATATTTGCAGATCCCCAGCAGGAAGATCTTCTAGGATAGTTAGGGCCAAACATGGCCTCAGGTCTGACTGTGGCCAGGAGATATCATTTTCCTGATGATAAAGACAGAATAATGACATTAAAGAAGAAGTTATCAGGTTCAACTCTACAACTACATTTTTTGTAAGTATATTAGGGCTAGTAATTTCTTTTGTGACCATGATGTAATAATTGCTCAATAGCAGCAGCCAAGTTATGTTTTAATGGTTTATCATCTCTACTAAGTCAAAATCCTAAGTCACCTACTCAGGGATTTGCAATATACTCTGAATTTGCAATATACATCTGCTCTGAAGCTACTCCCCCACTGCAGCCAGCTAGAGTTGGAAGGACCTGCCTCAGGCCAGCTGAACCTTCAGCAGTAGAGCTGCACCCTGCTGAGCACCCCAAGGCTGCATCACTGAGCCACCCACTGCATGTATCTTCCCCTGGGAACTGCTCAAAAGGCACAACTGGACCATCCCCACCCTTTCAGGTGGCTGCTTTCTGGACCACACCAAATTGCTACAGGCAAGAGTAGAGCTGAGGAACATTGAGATGACATCAGCCCTGCTGCTGCTTCAAAGTGCCTCTGATTCTCTTTTTGATAAGTCCTCCTTTTTGCTCTACATTTAGTTAAAACCAAACAAACAAAAACCAACAAACAACCACAAAACCCACACACACCCCTCCCCCCCCCAAAAAAAAGGAGAGACTGCTCAAATTCCTGAGCAAGAAGGACAGAGTGGCAGGAAAAGCATGTTATAAATGTGCTGGCAAAATTGATGAGACAAAATAAGGAAAGCCTGCAGTAAATGTAACCTCAGAATGTTTCCAAAAGTAATATTTCCTTACCCATTTGTTCTCAGCAGTCTCTGTTGTTTACTGCTCTTCAGCAAGAACACTTCAATTTGAACTCCGTACAGAAAGGATTCTGTCTTCTCACCTTCACAATAGCTTACACAGTTGTGTTATGGCTTTGCCTTTTCTAGGTGAGGAATATGTTGATTTGGTTTCAGCTCATTAACTCTCTAAGGAATCTCTTCCAGCTTAGATGTCTGCAAGGCTGGAAACACCCTTATTTCAGGATCAGGGCTTTTTTCCTCTTTGAAATTTCTGAGAAGTTGTCCCAAAAGGCACAGACACTATAAGGAAGCCCAAGGAGCTGCAGGGTTTAATTCCTGGGAAATCAGCATCCTCTCTTAGGATAATGAAATTTTGTGTGTTGCATTTGGTGTCCTGGGATTCATAAATGTTATCAGTCAGGCATTTAAAATAAAAGTTCTTCCTGCTTTTCCTGGCATGCATGGGGAAGGTGGGAGTGTTATCAGTCTGACATTTCTGTCAGAACTGGTATTTGAACCACTGGATGATTCTGACAAATGCCACTGCTGTCATCCTCTGCTCAGTTTTAATTATATCTGACTGAGACTTTCAATGGCAGCAAGTAGAAAACTTAATTAGTTGGTTTAAAGGCTGATCTTCAGAGTCTGAAGAATCCAAACAGCTTTGCAGCATTTCTGCACAGAGGCTGCCATTTTCAGTCTGATGATGCAAGTCAGAAGAATTAATGGTCCCACTCACAGGAAAGAAAAACAGAAGGAAGACTTAGAGGAATGTGCATCAACAAAAAAAAGAAGAAAATAAAGCATCATTTTTGTACATGACATGTCAGTGAGGCAACCTCGTGTCTAAAACTGCTGTGCTGGCTCACAGGTGGCTCTCAGACAAATGGTAGCAGAATGCAGGCAAAAGATTGGGCACTCAGGGGAACATACAGCATATGAACATCTGTTACCTTAAACATTATGTATACCTTTACTCTGCAGTGGGCTGCAAGCACTGCACTATTGGGGTAGACTGAAAGGTTGGCTTTTTCTCACAGAGCAATGCACCTTTCAAACAAGCTGCTTAGAAGAAGATTGCATTAGCAATTTATACCACCTCTGTGTTTGCTTTCAGAGTGTTAGTATGATTATTTTTCTACACTATATCCTGGAAAAAACAAGCATCAGTAAGATGCAATGTCAAACTGGTAATATGATGCAATTAGAAGTTAACAATACATTCACATACTGGTTGCAGGTTGCCTATGGGAAAAAAAACCCAAACCAAAACAACACAACAGAAAAGAGATTGTTTTGTTCCAGAAACCCAAGGGTTTTGTGGGTTTGGAGACTTAATCCAAATGCCCTCATGGAGATGCAGACTGGTAGAAGACTGGCTTTGCTTGTTGGTGAGGTCCCATGCTCTGGAACAATGCTGCTGGTATCCTTTAGTATACTGTTGAATTTCATTATTTGAAAGGAAAGGGCTGGATTTCATACATAAAATGTGACAAGAGCTCTGTCTCTCTGAGTTGCAGTCAGGAGCCAAAACACTTGATGATTTAGCCCACAGGACTGATCAGCTCTCATTGACTTCCCCTGCACTTGCAAGCTTTGTGCTTGTTATTTACCATCGATCACAGAATCTCTGAGGCTAGAAGGTACCTCTGGAGATCACCTTACCCAACACCCTGCTCAAAACGGGGTCAGCTAGAGCAGGTTGCTCAGGGATGTGTTCAGTTAGGTTTTAAATACCTCCAAGGTTGGAGACTCCCCAGCCTCTCTGGGCAACCTGTGCCAGTGTTTGACCACTTGCATCATAAAAAGTTGGGAGTTTTTTTTTTCCATTTAAACAGATCTTCCTGTATTTCAATTTTTGGTCACTGCCTATTACTTTGTTGCTGATCCCCCCCTTAGAGGGGTCTGGCTCTGTCATCTTTACTCCTCCTATCAGGTATTTATACACATTGAAAATTAACAAGATCCTCTTAAGCCTTCTCTTCCCAGGCTCAATTGTCACAGCTGTCTCAGCCTCCCCTCTTACAACAGGTGCTCCAGTCCCTTAACCATGTTTGTGGCCTTCCACTAGACCCAGTCCAGTATGTTCATGTCTGTTACACGTGGGGGAGTCCAGAAATGGACACAGCACCCTCCACTGATGTGGTCAGAGCATGTTGCTGGCTCATGTTCAGCTTTACTGTTCACCAGGGAACTGAGCTGCTTTTCAGCAAAACTATTCCAGCCAGTTGTCCCCCAGCATATACTGGTGCATGGAGTTATTTCTTCCCAGGTTCAAGGCTTGGCATTTCCTTTTGTTGACCTTCAGGAGATGCCATTCCTCCAGTCTGTCCAGGTCCCTCTAAATGACAACACAACCAGCCAGTCTTGTCAACCACTCTTCCCAGCTTTGTATCACTTCAAACTTGCTGAGGGTGCACTCTGCCACATTGGCTATGTCATGAATGAAGAGACTAAACAGAGGAGGGGGCAAAAAAACTACCTAAGGAAGTTACATGACTTCTATCACTATTCTCAGACAGTCACAAATCTAGTTGAGCTCTGCCTTGCCTGGACACTGACTATGCTGCTCTGTTGAGCCCCAGTTCACTAGACCTGTACAGGTCTATGTAGCCATGTGAGTATGTGACTGGATGACAAAAACTGTGCAGCCAGCATCACAGGTCTTCCTCTGCAAGCTGAGGGAACCTTTTGTCCATCTCTCTGTTGCACTGTCAACTGGCTAATGAAAAGATCCTCCTGCTGTTAGGGGCAGCCTCTTGTCACCTCTTTCCTGGATTATTGTGTCCTTGATGTCTTCCCTATCAAGGTGAGTACAAATAAATGCAATAACATTCCTCCCCATATTGTACAGGAGATTGGTTAAAGAAGCTTATTTTGCTTTAGTGCATCTTTGGCTTGGTCTTTGTTGGATAAGCAGAAAAGCAAGAACTGCTTCACTTGGCCTCTGGAATGCCTTCTTCCTGAGACAACATCCTCACCCCACCCCAAAAAACACACACACACACACACACACACACACTGCCCCAAGAAAGAGGAAGCCTACCTATTTTACAACTTTCCAGTTCCTTTCTTCGAGGACATGACAGGCTCCTACCAGATGATTTGGTAATGAGGACTACAGGTCACTTTCAGCTTAATATTTAGAGCACTTAGAACTCAGTGGAGGAACATTTCATTTCACAACTCATTTAAGCCTTCCTGCTCACCTTTGTACTACTAATCCTTAGAGTTCTCACAGGGATGTGAAGAAAACAACAAAAAACCTCAAATAAGCTGTATATTCAAGCTAGGTTTTGTAGGTTTTAATGACAAGTGCAGGAAACTCCTCACACTGAATTTGTAGATTGGCCTTAAAGAAGATCTCAACACCTCAGGACCTCAATTTTCTCATGAAACTCCTGAAAATCAAGCAGCAGCATGCTCTCTTTCTCAAGAATGCAGAAGTGGAATTAATTGAGATAAACCTTGATAAATCCACATTCTAAAGTGTACCAAGGCTTCCAGAGGAGCTGGGGAGTGAAATGGCTGCGTGGCTCATGTCTTGCTGAGGCTTCCAGGGTGCAGAGAGTCTCCTTTCCTTCTAAACATGCTTAAATAAATGGCAGTGTCCTATTTCTGCAAAAGCCTCATGTAGACATGTCCCTTTGCTTGATGATGGCTGCAGTGTTTGCCAGTGCAGACTCAGCCTTTTGGCTGAGCTGTCATTCTCCATCATCCAGCTAACACAGTTATTTCTTTATTACAGACCCATTATTTGACACTGAAGATACCTGGTTAATATATTAGCTAAAGGGATGCTGAGAACAGTCTGCAGCCTTTGGCAGGGAATATTGGATGCTTTTGTCTTTGAAAAAGTCCCACTGGTCTTTCTTTTGTGAATGGCTGTAAATTGCTTACTGGAACTAAATGCCACTTTTTGTTCAATTCTTTCTTGATTTTACCCAGGAGGTACATAGCAGTGGTTGATTACATTGCATGGTGCTGCACTCTGTCTAAAAGAGACACAACTCTCTCAGCATATGCATTCAGGAGCATAAAAATATGGCAAAAAAACCCCAAAGACTTTTTCATACCCAGTTACCTGTTGTCCATCTGTATTTGAAAGGTACTGACATACTTTAAGATAGTATTAGCAGAGTGAAAAAAAGTCTATGTAAAAGTTAGAGGCCAAGCCTGAATTAGCTGGACAAGTGTCCTTCACAGGATACCTTTCCTAAAGAGGAAAATCAGCTGCCTCCTGGAGGTGTCTCCGCTCTATTTCTGGAGCTAATTTAAACTCTTAAGCCAGATGACTAATTTAACTAGTATCCCAAGTTCAAGATTGTTACAATTAGGTGAGGTGATGCCCACTGAAGCCTGTAAAAGCTTCCAATTATTTTCTCTTTAGGCAAAACTGTCTTTTAATTTTGGAAGCCAGGCAAATGAGGCAGCATCTTCTTTGGTTTTGGAGAATCCAGCAATGGTCATATCACCAAAGCTGGATAAAAGGAGAATAAATGTAATTTCCTTGAGAAATTTTTGTCTCTCTCCCACACCTTTCCAAGGCTCCCAGTAAACCTCCACTTGTTTGGAAATAGGAGCCACTTTAGATTCACTTAACACCTCAGTTAAATAGGAATGCAAAAAATTAAGGGGACATTGTTCCTTTTCACACCAGCAAAAAACGGCGAGGAATTCAAGGTTGCACAGAAAACTGAGATGAGGTAGAATATGAGACATCCTGCAAATATAAACCCTTGACAATAAAATGATAGAGATGACATGAAAGTCTAAAAATCATTACTGACATGGATAACTCACTAACTATTCCATGGTATAAGTCACCACCTAATGTGGATTGCATGTCATTTAATAGTGGACGTATCTGAAGAAATATGGAAATTGGAATACTTTAATAACTTTCTATATGAAAGATGATGAGGCTGCCTAAATGATTAAGAGGAAGATATGTTATAATGAACTAAAGCCACTCGAGTGTAAGGTAATTTTAATTCAAATCTCCATCTGCTTATGTATAATTAAGACTCATTTAACAAGTTAATGCCTAACAGAGAGAACTGATAAGTTTGGTATTAAGGAGCTTAAGAGAAGTAAATTAAACTGTCGAGTCTGAGGAGCTGCCATTTGAATTCCCTGTGCCTGAACCAAAAGACAATCTTCCAGGTGTATTTCTTTACCCTGACCATGCAGCCATGTGTCAAACTTGGGGAGAAAAAGGAGGTGACAAAACAGAATACCTTTCTTATATTTTAATTTTTGATATCATGTCAAGTCAGGAGTTTGACAGCATCTTTGCTGACATGAATATTTATACAGTTCAACCTGCTCACTATATAGTGTCTATACCCCATTAAGAAACACTTTGCATGCCATCAAAAATATTTATGCATTGCAGAGATTGCCAGTGGGGTTAAATAACCTATGAAAATAGGAGGGATGCCTTTGATGTGCAAAAATGTAATATTTTGATCTATGGTAAATTTTTATGTGATATTCGCCTGCTTAACTTTCTATTTCATTCTTTCTTCAAGTATCTTTCTGCAAGGTCCAGTAGTCAAAACAGTGACTTCAACCTTTTCATCTTTCATCATGCAATTTTAATTTTCTTCTTTTAGCTTCTTACCCACTGTCAAGATGAGAGTTTCCTATATTCACTTCATACTTAAAATTCTCTGTGCTCTCAAGTTTTTGTCACTGGAGCCAGACGTCAGCTTTGATTTGCTCCCAGTGCTCAGCAATAAGTTAAATGTGTTCAGGAATGTATTCGAAGAACAAACACCACAGTATGTCCAATGCTTATTACAATGCAGATGTTTCCAAGTGAAGGAGGACAAAGAATTAAAGCTATGAGGTTTGATGACCAACAGCCAATCTCAATGAATGAGCAACATAAGATGTTGCAACAACTTTGCTTTCTTCCTAGGCCAAAGCAGGATTTCCTAATCTGTTTTGGCATCAGTCTAAGAGCTGAAAAATTAGGAACTGAATTACCTAAAATATAGAAAAGAATAGAACCAATGCCTGTCTTCCCAAATAGAGTTTTGGGTTATGGAGGCCCTTAAAAGTCAAAAGAAAGTGAAATATTCCTTTATATATGCATCCATAGATTAACACAATTTACTGTTTGTAACAAGTGTCTTCGTTACAAGAGCATTTGGATTAATATGCATTTTGTACGTTGCTGTCTGTCTCACAAACAAGGGAGCATATGTTTGAAAAGGTCTTCCTTTCCTCCAAGGCTTAAAAATGCACTCTACAGAGACATCACCAAAGACATTTGCAGCACTTCAGCAGAATGAGCTTCAAGTGGCATAGGAAGTGAACCAAATCACCTCAAATTGACTAGAGATGGAAACCTACAGTTATGGTCAGAAAAGGATTTCCATTGGTGTTGATAAAATTATAGAATATTCTCAGCTGGAAGGGACCCACAAGGATCATCTAGTCTAGCTCCTAAGCCTGCACAGGACAACCCTGTGAATCACACCATGTGCCTGAGAATGATGTCCAAGCTCCTCTTGAACTCCACCAGGCTTAGAGCTGTGACCACTTTCCTTGTTGAGGTCCCTCCGCAGGGCCTCACTGCCCCTGTGGGAGACAACAGCTCCTCCTAGTTTTGTATCATCAGCAAACTTGCTTATTACCCTCTCAATTTCTGCATCCAGGTTGTTTCTGAAGATGTTAAAGAGCACTGGACCAAGGATGGAGCCCTGCAGAACACCACTAGTGACTGGGTTCCAACCTGATGTGATCCCATTCACTACTAGAACTCTTTGTGCCCAACCCATGAGCCAGTTGCTCACCCATCTCATGACATGTTTGTCCAGCTGGATGCTGGACATCTTATCCAAGAGAATACTGTGAGAAACTGTATCAAATGCCTTACTAAAATCCAAAAAGATCACATCAACTGGCTTCCCTTCATCAACTAGGTAGGTTACCTTATCATAAAAAGAAATTAGGTTTGTCAAACAGGACTTTGCCTTCATAAAGCTATGCTGGCTGTGACTGATGGCCTTGTTGTCCTTCAGCTGTTTTTTGATGCCTCCCAGAACAATCTTTTCCATGATTTACCAGGCACTGAAGTAAGACTCTCTCAGCAAGAGCTGAATCCTTTCCCCAGGAGAACATGAACCTGCTGGCTGCCTTGCCCTGTGCATCTCAAATATGCAGGTTTTGCCTCATCTCAGAGGTGCCACTCAGAGCCAATCAACTGTCCATGTAGGAGATGACATCAAGGCAAGCTCAACAACATTTGAAAACCTGGGCAAAATCTATACATGATACAGTCATCTGTAACTAAAAAGAGGAGCAAAGTGATTAGCCTCACAAATACAGCAACAGCCATCCAAGAGGAATGCTCTTTAAGCAAAGGAATGAGCTTCAGAGCAAAGGCATTTAAAGAAAAACACCAGATGACCCCTCTGCAATGTCCTTTCTCCTCCAGCAGGCATTACCCAACCAGCCTCTCTCAGAGAGTAGCACCACCAGGTTTATGCCAGCTGCTCTGCTTCACTCTAGCCAAACACCAGTCCCACAGAATGGTAGAGGTTAGAAGAGACCTCTGGAGATCATCTGGTCCCTATCACAGTCATTTTATCCTGGCTCCTCTACAGCTTTGAAAAAGCAGTAGGCCCATAAAATGGAAATTAAAAGAGCACTTGACACATACATGTTTGTGATTAGCAGCTTAAAGGTTAAAAACCCAAATAAAACAAAATCTGGAGTAATTTCCAGCTTTGAGTCAGGAAGTATTTTAGCACTGAAGCAGTTTCACAGAACCAAGGGTGCTGTTCTATAATATTTACCAAGAAATGGGTGTTGGAAATGAACATTAGTTAAATTGGAAAAAAAAAGGAAGAAGTCAAGCATCATGATATTAATGAATAATTCAATCCCCACAAGTTCAGAAGGCTTAATGCTAAAAAGTTGCTGTATCATCCTTTCTGAAATCCTTGCAGCCTTCTTACAGGGTAATACATCAAGCATAGCCCAGATTTCATCTCTGATTGTTCTTGTTCAGCTCAGATAGTGTTATCAGTTTCTTTCTTTTGAAAAACATAATAATCTGATGCAGTAGGTTGAGAATAATCATGATCATAACAAATACATAATTTTCCCTTTAAGGATACTTACATTGGAGAGGACGATCCAGAAATCTGACAGCTTTTAACCTTACTTGTGGTGAGCAATGCTCCTAAATCAGCTGGCAACACAGTTGTCAACTGACACAAGATAAGTCTTTTTGCAAGACCATCTTGCTGGCTTCATAGGAAACATTACCTCCCAACTGGTCTCAGCTGGGTACCAGGACTGGGGGAGGAAGAATGAGTGGGACTTAACTCATTCCCATGAGGCCATGATAACACACTTATGTAGCTCTTCTTCGCTGCCTTTTGCTATTTATCCCAGAGCTGCAAGCAATCCTCTTAACCAAGATCTGGTGTGGAAAGCATTTTTGTGTTCCTTCATATGGAGAAAGAAAAAAAATTCTCACAACAGACAGGTCTTTTCTCTTTAAAGATTTGTGACAACATGTAATGCATTTTGTTTCTTCTCTTTTAAATTGTCTTGGTGCTAAAATGTTATTTTCCTCATTAAAAATTATGACAGTTGGAACAAACTATATGCAGGAACAAACTGCCTGTGAGATGTCAGCCTTGGAGTTCACTGATAAAGAACAGCTGGGATGAGGGAACACCACACTGAGTCCTGCAAAGAAACGAGCTGTGAGCAATAAGCAGTAAAACCACTCAACCCCTCAGCATCACCACCCCAGGTGGCCTCACATATCCTTGCTCTGGGGCTGTGTTTATTCTCCATGCCAGCAGGAATGACTGAGATATTTCACCATGGCAAAGCACAACCTTTCTCCCAAAGACTTTTTAAGGAAGTGAAATAATAATTAAAGTTCTTAATAATTAAGAAAAAAAGAGGAGAAAACCATGGGCTGGTTGGAACCCCTTTAGATTAAGGACTGGGCAGGGAGGTGTTGACTCCAGGTGAAAAAGGAAGGTGGCTTGGCTCTGGCAGGCTTGTCAAGCTAGAAGCCATGTCATGGTGTGCCACCAGCAGTATTACCGTATCACCTCCCAGTCTTCTCTTCATCTCTCACTGGATTTTGACAGATCTCAGATTTGGGTGCATTTGCATTTACAGTCTATTAATACATTGTCATTATAAATACAGTTTATTTGCTTCTCTAATTCTTCTCTATTACTTAACCTCCCTGCCTCCTAGTCAGGTCTCCTCTCTAATTAGACATGGATTTTCCTGCTTTAATTTCTCAGTGATGAAATAATGGTATTACATTTTCCTGAATATTCATGTTCTCTGAATTTGGGTGTTGTAACAGATAGGAGCTCTGAGTCATTATTTAATAATGGGAACCAAATAGTAAGTGCTGTGTCTAAGGGAAATGCATAACAATAACCATTCTTACTGTTGATGGTAGCAAAACTCTGATTAGGAATGAGTGTGATCACTGGAATGCAATGAGGGCAAGTTAAACCTTTGATGTCTCCAGGAGAAGAATGTTCACCTTTCTAGATGACTTTGGTTGGTCAGCTGGAAGGACAATCTGGTAGCATCCTCTCCAAGGAATACTGTATCAGCTCATGATCCTTTCCAGCCTTGGATTCCACACTTTTTTCTAATTTAATGGGAAACAGTGCACAGGAACAGCTGTATGTTTAATGAGGATTTAGAAAGATGCTTCCCTGAGTCTGGTGGAGAGAGCTTTCTGATGATCAAACTGGGAACTGTCAGTGGCATCATTCTCCTCTGCACTTGGGCAGCAGTGTTCTTAAGGTATTTACATGCCTGAAGATGCAGAGAGCACTGCCAATGCCTGCTGGTGCCAAAAGTGGATAGAAAACAAATGACTGGTTCCCAGAATTAGATAATCTGGAAATACTGTGCTTTTCTGCATCTTTAAACATATCTTTTAAAGCTTGATGCCAAGAGACTTCAGCACCTAATCCTGCCATCAAAAGCACTTCCATTAGTTAGGAACTGCTGTGAGTCATGTGCAAGGACTACAAAATGGGGCTGTTGGGGAAAAGTCTTCAGCCCCACTAACTGCCCAAGATTAGTCATTTCAGCTTGCCATAACTCACAGGGCTGCCAGCAGCAGCAGCTCAGAAGATGCCCCAGTGGCAGCTCAGGTGTCTCTGCTGTCAGGGAGCAACCAGGACTCCATCAGGCAGCCTGACAGCAAACTACCCTTGCTCCTGAGCCCCAGCCAACTCTCAGTGGGGCTCTTCTAAAAGACTTGGATGCTCCTCAGCAATAAAGTTGAATTAACTCAGTTAGTTGCCTTTCATTCTCTGTTTTTCCTTAATCCACCTTCTATGAAAATGTCAGTGACAGCCACTGCTAGTTTTTCATGCATCAGCTTTGGCTCAAAGTCAGGAATATGCTCTGTTTATGTTTTGTGTAAAAAAAAATAAAAAAATAGCAAGCTCAGCCAGAGAAAGGACTCAGAGCAGTTACCTGACAGCATACAACACAGTAATGTATCAATGAGTCATTCAATCCACTAACAATAGCAGGTAAGAAACAGCCAGAAAGACCAATGTACTTCTATGTGTTCTGCAAAATGAAAACCTAATTCACAAGAACTATTCTATGGAATTGCCCCCCCTGTTCTTGAAACCTGTACATGCTGTAAATATCATGCATAGTGAAACAACTCATCCTTTAAAGGCAAACACTTTATTAAAATCAAAGAACTCTTGACTTTTTCTTAAAGATAAGCAATAATTTATTTCTCTTTCATCTTCACAATTACCACATACTGCCCAGCTACATGACCAATGCCACTACGTAACACAGGAGAATTGTCCACCTACACTTTACTTGGACAAATACAACTGCAATTTACAGATTAAACGTACTGTACAACGTGTAGTTGGAAAAATGTCATTCTTATCTATATGATGGGATGTGGCATATCATTTAGAAACAGATGCACTCTAAGATGTAAAACTTTAAAACTCGTTAAGCCAAGGATACAGTATAAAGCATTTTGGTTTGGTATTGTATTGTTACTAAAGTAGAAAAAAGAAAACTAGAGAAATAAATCCAGATCTTAACTTGCAATATATGAATCAGGTAAAGAAATTAATTGGCTTCTCCATTTTTTTTTCTTTTTCTTTTCTTTTTCTTTCTTTTTTTTCTACAAATGAATAATAGGAATATATTGCAGGCTAAAGAAAGACTGCCAGGAAAAGAAGGTACTGTTATAGGAAAAACAAATGAAAAATTACCAGGTAAGTTTGCTTACAAAAAAGGCCAAACTATAAACAGTCACAAAATATATAAAAAATGCCACATTGAACGAGGCAATTGTACTCTACCTAAACTGGTAGTATACTCTCTGAAAGAAGTTGGGTTCATACAGTAGTAACTGATAAAAAGGCATTGTGCACTCTCGTGCCATCGGGAGATTTAGCACCGTGTGTCATCAGTTCTTGGATTGTCATCCAGTTGTCCAAGATTTTCTTGTTCCTCTTTTTCATCATCTTTTTGTGACTCAGTTCAATAATGTTAATTTCCTTTTTGCCCTCGCTGCCGCTCTGCGGACTTTCCTTGAGACACTCCAGCCTGCTCCTCATCATGAACTCTCGCCGCCTCCTCTGCTCCTTAGCTCGCACCAAATGCTGCTTCCGCTCTTCTTTGCTCCAGTAGCGACCCATCTTCATCTCGCTCATCGTATCGTCGTCTGTCGTCATCCCACTGCGCTCCTCTTTGATTTTTAAGGCACGTTCCTTCAGGATTCTGTCTCGAACCGGTCTCTTGGTGATGTACCTCGTCCCATCGCTCCTTATTTTCACTTTCCATTCCATCTTGGGCTCTGTACACTTCTGTGAGTCTTTGCACATGCTCACCAGGCTGAGCTGGCTTTGGGCATACTCCACGGCTGACTTCTGCTGGATCAGTTGCATATAGCTTTGATAATGCTTTGCGTGAGCAGGTATATTCCCATACCTGTAAGAAGAGCTGTGATACGGAGACAGGTATGGAATGTGCTCGCTACTCTGCTTTTCCTGCTCTGTGTATTTGCTGCTTTCTGATGCCAGCGCTGCATTCTCTGCAGCACTGTTTTGCTCAGTGGGTTTGGTTTTGGCTGAGGTTGCCTCCCTGTTGCTTTGTCCCGAGGAGGACTGATTAGCTACAATTGTGGTCCTCAGGTTTTTCCTGTTGGTTATGCTGATCATCCTCTGGAGAGAGTTATCAGGGGATCGCTCCACTGTCAGCGGAGTGCTCCTGCAGCTTTCGGCTGTGTTATAGGCACTGGAACTGTCCTTGTCAGACTTCTCAGGGTGCTCCATGATGTCATCCAGTTTGGCTCTTTGTACATCTACACTGGTGTTATAATTCCTGAACCCTTCATCGTGTAAAGCCCAAATGTCTCCATACTGATCCGTCACCTTTTGGAGCCGGTGAGCTTGCATAATATTCTGACATTCAAGTTCAATGTTCCTCAGTTCCTCATTGAGCAGCTGCAGCTCATGCTCCACCCCATCTTGCTCTTTTCTGTTGCACTCTATCATGCTGCTTGAGTAATACAGGTCATACTCCCCATGATTTCGAATCTTGCACTTCAGTTCCAACAGCTGCCGAAACCTTTCACATTCCTCCTCTGGGTTTCCTATGAAATCAGATTCAATGTATTCCCCAGAGACAAAGCTTTCATTGCACTGGAGCTCAACACTTCCTAACACATCTTGGTTGTGGCCCAGCTCCCGTTTGCTCTGCAGGGTAGTGCTGTTCTGCTCTTCAGGTGCATTTTCTTGCTCTGAGCTCTCGTCATTACGTAGACTTTCATCCGTAGGTCCCACTCCACTGTCCTTCTCGTGATTGTTGGATGATGAAGTTGCAGTGTCTGTAGTGCCATCCTCCTCTTCATGTTTCTTTGGCTAAAAAAAAGAACAAAAAAGAGCAAAACAAAATAATTATCAAATGTAGACCTGATTGCATGAGAATATTTTCCAGCTCTGTTTTGCTTAAACAGCTGGGATCTGCTTTAAGCCAAATGAAAACAAATCAGCAAAGAACATTCCTACTGATTACAGGTTTTGAACAGTTGGGACAATCATGCTGTGGTAGCCATACCAAGCAAAGTAGATCAGTATGTTCTGAAGTCCAGAAATAAATAATTCTCTCTCCAACTAAGCTACCTTTTTGCAGTGCTTAAAGATAATAATCACCAGATGGTGCACTGGTTTTGATTCTGGATTATGGCCAGAAACTGGTGGAGCTGAAATCTTCTCAAACTTGCGAAAAAAACTTCAGTACTTCTATCACTTTAGAAAAACAGAGCAAGCAGCCAATCAAAGAATGATTAGTACAACCTAAGAGGGTGCAGAAAGACTACTTTGTTGTCATTGCTGTTGTTAACCAGTGAACTTGTTTGCTCCATGGAGACAGGCAGGGTTGAAGCCTCTAGAGGACTAGCCTGTTCCAATACACCCTCCATGACCCTCTCTCACACGTCTTACTTTCAGCAGTCTTATTTTCCAAAAGATTGTTCATTTTGAATTCTAGCATTTTGCTCAAGTAGATCTCTTTCTGCTGCATCCCTGGAGACCATTTTTTTGTTCCCTAGTTAGAGTTTATACTATTTAGAAATAAAACCAGCTTTTTAGCAGTAAGTGTAGAAAAACACTGAGGGCTCGCCATGGGCATAATGTCAAGCTTTTAGGCTGGTATTTTTTTAATTCACACTGCATTCATTGTGCCTAACTTATTTATATACTCAATCTATTTATATTCTCAAAGAATGTGAGATAATACCTCTCTGAAGAGACAGACATCTTTTATTTTTCAAACTGGATAAGCAAAGAATCATGCAGAGTGCAATCTATATGGCCTGTGTGCCGAACATCTAAGTGTGCACAGCGCTAACCAAAAGCTGTTTCTCTTTTAGTAGGTATAATTGCATAATAATAATAGTAATTATTCATTCAGAAGGTGGTTGGGGTCTGGAACAGCCTCCCCAGGGAAGTTGTCTCAACACCATGCTTGACAGAGTTTAAGATGCGCCTAGATAATGCTCTCGAGCACATGGTGTGATTCTTGGGGTGTCTTCCATGGGTGTAAGAGCTCGACTCCATGACCCTATTGGGACTCTACCAGCTCAGATAATGCTATAATACTATGAATTATGTATAATGGTAGTCATAATCGAGGGAGAAAAAAGGTACAGTGCACCCAATGAAAGGAAACAAACTCAAAGAGCCACTGTCATAAGTCCCATTTTCTCTACTTTGACAGACAGTAAACCAGGATGAAAATGTGTCTCCTGTCTCACCCTTTCTCCTTTCTTCATGTGCACCTCATGATCACACACTCTTCAACTGATTTCCTTTCTTCAATTGTTAAGAAAAAAATAATGGCCTAGTCTCAGAGAAACAAAAATAACCTCCATTCCCCAAAAGCAATGCAATAGTAGAATAAGCTAAATATTGAAAGAAACACAACACCAGGAGAATTCAGTGTCTGTGACAGACCAGTTAAATTTTTCTGAAGAGATGTTTTAGCAACTTCTTTTCAGACCAGACCTGCAAAGAAAATATTCTCTTTAAAATTGCAGCATACGTTTTATGCTCATCCCTTTGCACACACTATGTGCAGCTGGTAACAAAATGCACGATAAATGCAGAATTCTCACGTAGCTTTGGCAGCCACGCTGGCAATGTGCTAATTACTCTCTCTCACTCTCCACAAATGGGGAGAAACTCTCCCCTTGCATTTAAATGCCATGGGACAGAATGTATTCAGTGTTATTCAAGGGATCATGCAAAGATTCAATGTTTCTTGAAACTAGATTTTGTATCTGTAAGGGATAAATGCAGACTTCACATGAAAATTCTGCAACTTAAAAAAATTCAGTGGTGCCTATTTTCCCCATCTGAGATCCCCTCAGATCTTTCTACTTACCCACTTAAAAGCCAAGGGTATCTTATTGTCACAGGAAGAAGCAATATGAAAAGTAGTACCAATAATACTCTAAATAATTAACTGTTGTTGAATTGTTCCCTGATATCCATTCTTTCTTTCCTCAGCTTAGGCATTGCTGTAAAGGTGTATAAAGCATACTGGAAGATTTTGCATTAAGGGTCTTGTTACATTTTCCAAAATGGCTGCAGCATTTTAGTTCCATTTTCAGGAGTAGCTGAGAAGTGGTGGGAATGTAATGGTTTTTCACATCATGAGTCCAAAAATGTCACATTTTACACAGAGAAGACCCCCCAATGTCTAGAGAATTCTTCATGACCACCAAGAGTAACCAGAAAGAGAGCACCTCAAGCAGCAGGAATGATGGAGATTTAGGTTTAATGTTGTATTTTCCTAGTTTACCTCCTCCAGGTGAGTGCTGCTACAGAAGCTATTCTGGTCCCTTCTCTCATCTGCTTTGGAGCTCCTCCAGCTTGTACTGACCTCCTCTGCCTTCAAACTTTCCAGCAGAGAAGTGACTCCAGTCTGGGCCACTTCACTGTACAACCCATGTTTCTCTGGAAAATACTTAACTACTGACACAAGAAGAACAGCTGCACCAGACAGTAAGAGGGCTGTGGTGCAGAAGAATCAGGAATTGGGGTGCCTGTCCCAAATGCAGGGCTCCATTCACACTAGCAAACAAGGAGGGCCAGGATCTGCTCTCTGACCCTGGGGGTGAGTGATGGAGTATAACTTGCATCCATATTGACCAAACCCATCTTGCTCCCCTAAAGAGGGTGGCATACACACAATATGTTAGCACAGTTATACAGCTTACAGAGCTGAGCTCCATGCTGCTTCCTCTGATATCTCCAGAATGGTGCCACACAACCAAAGAATTTATTTGAGCGCTTCTGAAAAAATTCCATAATGTACCATGGGGATCAGTCTCTTCTCCCAGTGAGAGGACAAGAGGAAATGGGCTCAAATTGCACCAGAGGAGGTTTAGATGAGACATTAGGAAGAATTTCTTCAGTGGAAGAGTTGTTAGGCATTGGCACAGGCTGCCCAGGTCGCCATCCCTGGAGGTATTCAAAAAATGTATAGATGTGGTACTTAGGGACAGGGTTTAGTGGCATGATGGTGATAGGTTGACAGTTGGACTTGATAATCTTAGAGGTCTTTTCCAACCTTAATGATTCTATGATATTACTTGAATAGTATTGGAAGCAAAACTTTACAGTTTGGGTCTACACAATCAACACTTTCAGAATGAGTGGGTTTTGATTTCCACACCACTTTTATCAACAATTTAAACTCTGCTCCTTCAACATCCACTTGATTTAGACTGAGTGAATATAATACATTGAATAATAATAGATCTACTCAAGTTACACCATCCCTAATTAAGACACACACAAAAGATGTGAACAAAGCAAACCTCATCTTTCCAGTCTAACAGACACCAGATGGGTGGAATTGAGCTGAACAAATATAAATATGCAGGTATAGTACAGGGACCTGAATGTCAGGTAGTCACTTTGGGTTCTCCTCCCTGTCAGGAAAAAAGCCAAGTGCCTGTATAATCAGTTTCTTCTCAAGCTAAAGTAGACATTAACATAATGTTAAATCTTTCCACAGTATGTGGACACTTGCAGCTAGTACATGCAGTACAGAGCTGCTAAACATATCCAGACTGTGCAGTCTTTTACAACATGAGATTGTTTTGGTTTTATTTTGAAAGGTAGCAAGCCTAATTCCAGGTTAAGTCCCTTCTGAAAAACAAAAGACAGTCTCCAACTGTCAGTGCGTTGCATATGTCAGTGTTCTCTATTATCTATTCCAAACAAAGAGTTTGTTTTCAAACAAATTGTTGTCAATCTCATCTACAATTGCTTCTGTTTGAAATACCAAAGGGCTCCTTAGGCCTCATCTTTGCAGTGAGAATTCAGATAATGAGAAGAGGAACCTGGCAGTGCATACAATCAAGCAATAAATGAACCTCAAAAGATTCTGCATTTCAGCTCCAGCAAGCATTGATGCCTATAAAATGGCTTATCTTGCAGGAATTCAGGCCCTGCTCTATTCTCATTTTACAACTGATAATGTATATTGGGACTCAAACCCCAGACTGCTAGTGAAGTTTGAAGACAGTGAGAAACAATCAAAGGTTTTAATAAACACAGAGCCCAGGCTCTCCAGTCAGCCTCTGACAGTGAGAGGGAGACTGACCACAGTGAGAGGAATCTCCAGTGGCAGGCTAACCATGAGGTGCTCCAGCCAAAAGGGAAGATTGAGATTGATTTCAGTGGTGCACTGAAAGGGAAAATGTTCCTCTGTAAATAATGCTATTATTGTAAAATAGATCTCTTTCACTGCATTTCAGCTTTGAATGAACTAGAATGATTTTTTTTTAATCCAATTCTTTCTCTTAATAGGTTTTGATATATTCTGTGATAACAATAAGAATTTCTGTATAGTAAATGTACAGTATTCTTCTGAAAGTTATCTCTGCTGCACAATGAACTGTGATGTTGTAAAAGGGAAGGAACATGAGTTACCAAAAATGGAGAATTACTTACTTCCTTGAGGTTTACTGGACTAGTCTATACAGAGAAGGTATAATTCTTGACTGAATTCTACAGAATGGGTCAAAAACATACAGAAAAGACATGCCTATCTACCTGATTCTTCCCTTACAAAATCTACCATATTTTTGTACAGCTCACACTGAATTTTAAAATGGCATTCTGTAAAACAGACCTGTATTTGGAAGGATATTCTGCTATAGTTGTGTATTCATTCCTGTAGCTTGCAAGATTCATGACGACAGACGATTTTGAACCCAGAGGACTATGTTTTGGTTCACAAAAATCAAGATTGGCATTGGAGTGAAATCTCCACAGCCACCTGGGAAGCCTGTCCACAGGCAGCTGCAACAAGAGTGGTTTCATTGCTTCAGTGGTTTATGTGATTCAGCTCAGGAAACTGCTAGGTCTCCCCTCCTAACAAGGAGTAAAGAGCCAGTTTTCTGACTAGCTGAGTCACTACATAAAGTCTAGAGAGACAGCATCTGTCACAAATTGCTGACGCCCCATTACACACAAGCTGCATTTGGTTGATTCAATTACTCATCAAAAGGGCAAAGAAGTGTCTGGCTGCCCTAGGATTACTTCAAGCAACCCAACATCAGACACTGACAAAGCAGAAGTGATCATGATTTTTTCAAGTAGCTCTCTTCTACAGTAATATATAGTCCCAACAGGGGAAAGAAATTAATTCTTACTATAAGAACCCAATGGGGAATAAACAATCTCAATGGGTTCTGTCAAACCACTTCACAGAACACTAGTGTTCAGTAATTAACACTATCTGCAACCCAAACTCAGTGAAAAAAACAAAGCTTGGCCAGAACTTGGGAAAGGAAGGCCACAACTGAGAAGTGATTTCAGAGGTCCTAACATGTTGTGTGAGTCTCTAGTAGGGGTTTGTAGATACACCTGCTCCAGAATTTCTACCAGAAGGGAAGGTTTGTATGAAAATGTCACTGTGAAAAGGAAACTGCTTTGCAAAGGACAAATGTTCTTTTTGACAGGAAATCTCTTGCTATCCAAGATAAAATTTGTGGTTAAAAAAATAAATTAGATGCCAACTATCAGTTCAAGGCAGCTTGCAGTGCAGTAGTTAGCACATTTAACCTGGGAAACCAAGCTTGGCTCACTGCCTAGAAAAGAGGGTCATAACTGAAAGGCCACTATAAATCCTGTTGCAAGGCTCCCTTCACCTCTGACCCTGGAGTTATTCTACTTTGTATAAATCACTAAATGCTTATAGGACCAGGGATTTATAATCTGGTCTATCATATTCCAGATAATTGACTTAATTATTCTGTCAGTGTCCCTGTTCCAGTGAATATTTAATTTATGTACAGTGAATACCTTTAACAGGAGCTGCTAACTAGTCAATAGCCCAGTGTCAAGGCTGGAGAAGAGGTGAGGAGGAGAGGACATATCAGGCTAGATGCATGTTCAGGCTGCCAGTATGGACCTGATGGTAAGGTATTTGAAGTCAAGTCTCCCATTAGCCAAATAGCTCCCTGGTCTACAGGAAAAAGAAGGCTTTCAGCAGTCTTTCTCCCTTTCTTCACTTCAAAGAAAAATGCCTCAGGCTCTGCTTTCCAGCAATTCAGAATGGGGAAAAAAACTGTAAGTCACAAATACCTGTGGGTGGAAAAACAGTTCTCCTCAGCTGCCTACATGCAGAAGCCAGGAGATGAAGTTGGATTTTATTTCTTTGGCTCCACACAGGTGTGTATGTTGGTAGATATCTGACCCAGGAGTGGATAAGGTCACTTACATCTTCCAAAATAAAGCACAACTGAGAAGACCCATTTCTTGATGAAACTCTATGGCTGGGGGTTCACATGCATCTTTGCCATAGTGAAAGTCAGGATAGCAGCAAGCTGAGACTATGTTAACAATATGCTTATTTGTCTCCATTAACAAAACAAATGCCGAGCTGTGCACTGTCAGTACAAGAAAAATACACTTGTATTACCAAAACACCTGTTGTTTATTTTAAACACCTCTTCCATCTTATTTTGCAAGCTCTCTGGCACAAGAGCTGGGATGTACCTTGCATGCACACAAGAGGGGCACCTATCCCACCTCAGTGCTCTAGGTGCCACACCAATACAATTCATTAAAAAAAACCCTTGACATAAAATATAACAAGGTAATGCCAAACACTTCAGAATTAAAGAAGGAAAGCAATACTACTCTGAGAGTTCAGAGAAAAAGAGAAACCTGCACTTACCACAGCCTTTTAAATTGTTTGCTAACTTGTCATGCTGGGTCTAAGCATCTGTTCTGCTCTTCCTTATCTATAGCATGCTGGAGTTCACAGCACTTTAGGGACAGAATTCTATTTAAGCCTTTGGCTCCATTTACAGTCTACAATTTCATTCTCTACTAATAAGAAAGTAAACTTAACAAAATTCCAAATGATACATTTAGTAGCAGTCTTACCTGCTCGCCCTCGTTGGCTGTGTACTGCATTGCTTCATTATGCTGCTCTTCCAACATTTCCAAGTTTAACTCCTCTAAGAATTCATTCCTTTCATCATCCAGCCACCCTTCCTCCAGCTGCAAAGAATACATTAGTACATTATGCTATGTTAGCAAGAACATATACTAAAATAGGGTAAACCCAAATGGCAATGCTGGGCTGGTTCTTTTTATCCTAATGATTCTCATCAGAAAGCCAGGCGGTAGGAGTTTGTGTCTCAGAAAGAGAAGAAGAAAAAGGAGGATTAAAAAAAATGGGACTTTTATGCCTTTTATCCTTTCTTGAAACAGTGTGACTGATTTTCTCTCATAATGAAGGAGTCTGCACAGCAGAGACATTATTTCCTTTCAAAAGGTATGAAAGGCACAGCACATAATCCTGACGTCGTCATGTTCATTACCGCCGAGAGGCCCCGTGCTGAAAAAGTGGTAACATTACTAATAGGGCCAGGAGGCAACTGGGCTCTTTCCTCTAACCACCTCTGCCCTAGTCAGTGCTGTGACCTGCTGCTGCCATCTCAACAGAAACCTTCTGTTGCATTTCTGTCACCATTTCCCATTGATCTTCCAAGTAAACAAACAAACAGAGGAGAGCGACAGAAAGATGAGGTGACTTGAAGAGATGTTATTTTTGTTCTTGTAGTGTGCCTGGAAGCAAGGCTTATCTGTTTGTTTGGGTTTTTTTTTTTCCCAAATGTAAAACAATATTTTGACATCTGGTGAAGACAGTGTTGCAAAAGGACAGGAGGGGATGCAATGTTTTCTGTCAAGTGAGTACATCCTCTTCCCGCACCCACTTTGCACCCTTCACATCTTTCTAACCTAACAAAACTGGCACCCCTGGCCTAAAATGCTGTTCTTCCCATCTTGTTTTTTGTACCTGTAACCCCTTGCGAGGTGGCACACTGTTGAAAAAGGAAATATTGATCAGTAGGACTCTTGGATATAACTACAAGATTGGAGCAGAAGGAAACACTGTTCGGTAGCTGCGGAAGGAACTAGAGGAAGGTGACAAAAAGATCCTAAAAAGTCTCAGCATTAGATAATTCCAAGACTACCAAGTATTCATGTCCTAAGACAGCAAGAACAATGTAACATGGACCAACACCTACAGCAGCAGAAGTATCACTGCCTCAAAGCCAGGAGAGCTCTGGCTACTGATGTCTGTCAGAAAAGTTACACCAAAACAGGTAGTAGTAGTAGTAGTTCAAAGCCACACAAGGAGTAACTGATGCTGTGTGGCACTTCCAGGTGAATACTGTCAGGAAACCATTGTTTCTTCACAAACTCTGACATGTTTTTGCCTATATTAATGTGACTCTTTCTTGTAAAAAAGAACATAAGCACATAAGCCTTTCACCATTTCCCTTAGTAAAGCCAGCCTCTAACAGTTTGGGATTAGAAGGAGACTTTTCTCCTGGGGGGACATGTAATTTTTACATTTGTCCTTAAAGACACCTTAAAAACATTCTCTGAAAGACCTGGTACTGGTCACTAGTTTTGTTTACTTGTCTTGTTGGCTTTTTTTCCCCAAGGAAAGCATGAACACAGTCTTCTTCTACCATAACAGATACACTTGAATTTCCCTCATTTAAGAAAACTGTAGAGATTAACAAATCTGGAGGCTGAAATATGAATCTCACTTAGGCAAATCTGCTGCTTTAATTGTGGCAGAGCCAGCAACTAACTAATGAAAAAGCATATGTTATCTTACAGCTTTTAGAATAAAAATAGCATCATAGAATAGAATCATAGAATCATTTTGTTTGGAAGAGACCTTTCAGATCAAATCCACCAGTAGCTAATGGGAATGCATATGTTATCTTACAGCTTTTAGAATAAAAATAGCATCATAGAATAGAATCATAGAATCATTTTGTTTGGAAGAGACCTTTCAGATCAAATCCACCAGTTAATCTAGCACTACCAAGTCACCACTAAACCATGTCCCTAAGCACCATATCTATAAGTCTTTTAAATACCTTCACCACCTCCCTCGCAGCCTGTGCCAGTGCCTGACACCCCTTGGAGTGAATAAGTTTTTCCTAATATCCAAACTGAATCTCCCCTGGTGAAACTCAAGGCCATTTCCTCTTGTCCTATTGCTTGTTACTTGGGAGAAGAGATCAATCCCTACCTCACTACAACCTCATTCCAGAATAATAATACATTGCTCCATAATATATGGCTTAGTATTCATGTGCAATACATACACTGTGTGCACATACATGCACATGAATGCACATGCCTCTGCCATTTGTTACCTATTAAGCAGGCTGTGTGTTCCTCTAGTGCTCTAATTCAATATGTTAATTATTCATCAGTATTCACTGGGCAAATAAATGGCCAAAGTAGGTCTTCTTCCCTGTTACTGAATGAATGTGCTCAGAAATACCCCTTCAAGACTGTGATACTGCCATTGCCATTTTCTATATTGAAATAAAAGCCTGCTTAATCCTGCTGCCATTTACATTATAGAGTCATATATTAAACAAAAAAACCCCAAACAAACCAAACAAAAACCCCCAAACAACCAAAGAAAAAAATCCAACCAAACAAAAAATCCAAACAAAAAAACCCCACAAAACCCAACACCAAGCCCCAAACCAAAACCAAACCCCACTTTTATAATTTGAAAGGAGCATCCATATTGGACACTACATTGGTATAGCTAAGTAATTCCTCTATTTTTCTCACATTGACCAGTCTAAACAAATACAGAGAATGAACTTTCCCTGGGTATGTATTTGATAAGTGTGTGGGTTTCTGTTTCCTACAGAAAAACAAAATCTTAGTGAAAAAGAGTAAGAATAATACTGAAACAACTCTTTCAAAACTTCTGCAACTTCCAGTGAGGGCTACAACTTTGCAATACAAACTGATGCATGGGGTTTTTTTGCTGTACTATGTCACCCATTCTATGAGAATTGTTTAGAGTCCTGAAAAACATAAAGGAAATGAATGCTGAAATTGTGAATCTTTTATAACTGCTGTACTCAAGTAGAGATTCCAAGTGGCACTGAATTACACTTACTCAATTTCATTTACACAGAGCATGCAGCTAGCAAGACTGAGAATATCAGATCAATAGCATGAGAGACAAATGGCAACATAACCAACTCTGAATTGCTGGCAGATGGAGAGAACAGTGACAATATATTTTTGCTTTGCAATGGCCTATAAACAGAATATAAAGCGATGTAACAAGAGTACTCTTCTTTCACTCTACCTCTCCTTTAGTCTGATGAGCAACCTAACATCTGATATAAAAAATGGTAAGAAAAATTTTTGGCATGGGAAGATTCTTGGCATTAGCATAATTTTATTTTTAAAACCATAGAAATGTTTCTAAAAGCTTTTGAAGATGCACTTCCCATGATACAATGTGTAACATACAAGCAGATTTTTGTGGCCAGGGTGCTTTGAAAACAACCAGATCAAGGTTTGCTGAACTGTATTGTAGTAAAAGTTCCATAACTGGAACATAAATGAACAGTTGACATGCCTGCTTGTAAGGGCACAGGATAAAAAGAGCCATCACCAATGACCAACTCCAGCTTTGTGTTATGTTCATATAAATGACTGAGGTAACCATGAAAAATTTATCCCCAGAATAAATAAGAATCATCTAATGAGTAATACATAGTTTTCAAGTTCTACTTCACATTTCACTAATATCATATTAGTGCTGTCACCTTTATTTGCATAGCTGCTTACTTTGTCTGCTGGAAAGGAATTGCTTAGTTTTGAGAAAACAATCCCCAGTAGTATCACATTATTTTCTTTGTTGGCTAAACAGGGGCAAAGCTCCGCAATTATCTGTTTCCTCCTTTTGTCAGGAACTTTGGCATTCCTATTTCTCAGCAGTTCATTATTTACAGTGTCAGTGGATGTATGGTATAACATGGGTTCTGGTTCAGTGCATCTATTTAGTCTAACCTGCATCTCTGGTCTTGCAACCAGCAAGACAATTTTCTTGCATTCTTCGCTGGAGAGCAATGCCACTGCCTCTTCCCGATTCTGGACATCTTGGCCATTTATCTAGAAAACAAATGAAAGTGGCACGTTAGTTTCTATTTCCACAAAGCAACACACAATAAAGGGCAGATATCAGCTCATTTGTGCTGAATGTATGGACAACGAAACTCACGCAACGGGCTCATCTTCAGCCCCTCAGTGGTAAGTGCCTTCACTCAATTATGCGCTTACTGTAAGAGCTGTATCGATTGTTGAAGGATGGTGGACATCAGAGGAAGCAGTTATGTTCATAAATGTCCAACCTGCGCCCTGGTAACATACATCTAGCAACACAATTAACCAGCCCCTGACAGGTGACGTTCATCTTTCTCCGTTCAGAGTAATGGAAGTGTCACTCTGAGATAATAGTGCTGGTGGAAGCAAGACTGGTAATGCTACAGCTGAAATCAGTCACACTGTACACTGGTAGAGAGCCAATTAGAGAGCTACAGCATTATCTCTCACCAGGCAATACTTGCAGGCCACTGCTTATTACTGCTCCATTTAATCATTTCATATTTGTGTGGACAGCTTAGTACCCAGAACCACACAAAACATATGTATCCCTCTTACAAGGGGATAACGTACTTTTCTCACTACCTTTCTCTTCTTCCACCACCTCATTAAAAGAGCCACAGCCATGACTACATGGTAACAAACACATACTGCATTGTCCAAAACCATTTATTGAGGGAATCTAAGAGAAATCTTATTTTCCATGTGTATTTGTTTTTGTTCAAGTCACAGCACAAGAAGTGGATTATTCTCATTGTGGCAACAAAACCACGGGCTTGGTCCATTTGGAAGTGGGTGAAAACGAAACTGGAAGACAGAGGGATCTGAATATTTAGGGAAAATAAAACCTTGTAAGGGTTTGAGTTCAAAGCAGAAAAAACTTCTTCTATCAGCCACTGAGTCTAGTCTGGGACTTCTGCTATTGCATCAGTGGCAATAGTGACATGGTTGATATCGGGGGGTTGATTTAATATTGAGTTTGCATATATTTAATTTTAGTTTACTATTTTCATTAAACTAGTTTTAGTTCCCTTTTCCAATCTGTAAATCTCTCTCCCTTATTCCCTTTCTCTTTCCCTTGGGATGGGAGAGGGGTTAATGAAGAGTGTCTGTCACTCATTTAGTAGCTGGCCTAGCCCTAACCCTTGATAGTAAAATGCTTGAGACCCTTCCTCTGCTTCTGCAAAACACCCCCATGCCACAGTGACTGCTCTGGTGACTCCCATCAGCTGAACAACTGCCCCTTGTGGACCCTGAAGACAGTGGTCCTGCTGTCCCCAAACAGTCTGGAGATGCCCACTCCACACCAGCTGCACCATCTCGGGGGATGAACAGGACTTCTGCCTGCCTCATGGCATAGATTCATTCATAGGTTCATAGAATGGCCTGGGTTGGAAGGGACCTTAAAGATCATCTAGTTCCAACGCCCCTTCCATGGGCAGGGATGCCACCCACTAGATCAGGTTGCCCAAGGCCACATCCAGCCTGGCCTTGAACACTTCCAGGGATGGGGGAGCCACAACCTCTCTACGCAACCTGTTCCAGTGTCTCACTACCCTCTGGGTAAAGAATTTCTTCCTAACATCCAATCTAAATCTTCTCTCCTTCAGTCTGAAGCCAATCCCCCTTGTTCTTTCTCTCTCTACCCAGGTAAAGAGTTTCTCTCCCCCGCTTCTACAGGCCCCCTTTAGGTACTGAAAGGTCGCTATAAGGTCTCCCCTGAAGCCTTCTCTTCTCCAGGCTGAACAATCCCAACTCTCTCAGCCTGTCATCTCATTCCCATGGACAGAATTTGTCAGCTTGGGGGTTCACAGCTAAAAATAGCAGAAGTTTAAGGAAGTCTCACCAGGACTGTCCTTACAAAACCTTTCCCTTGATTTTGTAACATTTCATGTAAAATACTCAGGCTGTGCTTGGATGATTAAGACGACTGTGGAGGTGATGAGAGAGGTATGAGGTTTGTGACAACAAAAAGGGGACAGTTTCAGCCTCAAAAATGTGAGGAAATCTGCTGTAATACTGTGAGAAATCCACAAAATGGAGTGTCCCTCCCAGCCTTAAACAATGCCACCTGCCACCCACAGCAAATGTCCCCATGCTCCAGGACCCAGCTCTCTCCCAGCCTCACTGTAATTCCCCCGTAATGGCACTGTCACCTTCTATTTCTCTGAGTTATCTCATCAATAAGAGTAGATAGAGGGTCAATGTATTTTCAGATATGAAAGTAAACCCCACATAACTCTCTGGGTGTTAACTCTAATGATCAAACTCATAGCTGTATATCAGCACTGACATTAAAGTAATGCTCCAGTCTACCAAAGGATAGCAGAATTACCTATGCTCTTCTCTCGCCCCTGGAGTTTTCACTCACAACTGAAATGAATTTCATTAGGAACTGGGGAATATTTGTGTGAACTCCTGTTGGCTCTTCACTTCACCTAGAAATTTTAGAAAGCAAGGAAAGGAGCAGAAAATGCACCTACCCTCTATTTCCTTATTTTGAAACACATAGAGTAGGAATGAAAGTTGTTTCTACTTGGTCCAAAAAAACAGAGTTTTTTTCCCCAGTTTTTTAAAGTTAAAAATATCATTATATCCTGCTTGTTTTCTTCAGTAGGTATTTTATAGAAAGACTTTTCCACTCCAAGCCACACACCATGATGTGGTCCCATCACTCCAAGGAACTCATTCCCCTCACACCATGTCATCTGTGTCTTCTGCAGGAGGAACACCATCCATCCTCTGAATGTTTTCACATTTGCAACCACACAGAGACTAAGCCAGCAGCACCTGACTGAGCTCTGACATTCAGTATAACTTGTGATTTCCTCTCCAAAAGCTGGGCCACTTTGGTAAACCATCCTATTGTGTTAACTCCCATAGCTGATACCAGGGTAAGACAGGTACAGGCTTCCACAAAGTCATTTTCTGTAGAAATGAAAAGATTGCAGGGAAAGAACAGGTTGACCTTGTGACAACCTGAAAGCTCACTTGGCTAAATTAATGGAGGGTAATTACAGAACTGGTTACAGAAAAGTGACTTGTCACATCAGGAACTTTTTCTGGGCCTCTGTGAAAAAAGGTCAAAATACAAGAGAAATTGACTGGGAGCCAGAACCACAATGCTGCAATACAGCAAAAACTTTCCAGTCTGCTGATTTTTGGTAGCTGTTTTGTGATTTTGTTGTTAGGGCAAAAAAATGTACTATTCATCACCAGCTGAAAACAGAAACCCACTGTCATTCTAGCTACTTCCCTCTCTATACAGGTACACTGCCTTCCTGCAGAGCCAGCAAGGGCTATGCTGTATTACACAACCCTGTCCTTAGGGTAGTTCTTTAAATAAGTGGATCAATAGAAACAAAGGGGGAAAAAAGCCAAGATGGTGGATTAGAAAAGAATTCAGAAAAGTATTTTTTTATTGATGGAGGAAAGAAAATATTAACAAAAGCATAATGAACCCTCCTCAAGTATGCTCATCTTTCACTAACAGCACATAGTATGTACGAAAACTCTTTCCACCTATGCTTAGCACGAATGAGTTTTACCCGAATTTATGCTGTTGGCAAAGATCAGCAAGTCTCTGACACCTATATTTGTGTGTGCAGGATCCCTGTTTGGAGTTTGACACTGAGAGGAACATAGTGGAAATGAGATTTACTAATAAATATGGCCAAAAAAGACACAGGACATAAGCCAGAATGGGTTTGTCATTCTCATTTTTCAGAACACACGCTCTAGCTCCCAGCTATTGTGTTAAAAAACAGACAGACATGGATTTTCTCATCGATCACTGTAACAAAGAGAACTACCTTCCCTCATTAACAGTCCATAGAGAAGACAGCACTGTGTGTTTGTCTGAAGGAAGAGTTTAAGGAAGAGCCTATTGTCACATACTTGCAAAATGCGGTCTCCTTCACGGATCCGGCCATCTTTAGCAGCAATGCTGTTTGGATCAACCTGCAGAGGACAACATCCAGTAACTCAAAATGGAAATTAGAACAGCTGTGCAATGGCACTGTTTGAAAAAAGTACCATTTGCACTCTGGAGTTTCCTTTAGAGTCATATGAATTCAACAGTTCTTTAAATAATCCTATAAGCTTCTTTTAGATAAAAGCCTAAAGGCAGAAAGAGTTGGGAGCATATGATTCTCCCATTAACACTTTCCTATGCCACCAGCAGGCTTTAGCCTTCAGTTGTCAGAGAACTAAGAAGTAATCACAGAATCGTAAGAGTTGGAAGGGACCTTAAAGATCATCCAGTTCCAACGCCCCTGCCTGCCAGGGACACCACCCACTAGATTAGGATACCCAGGGCCCCATCAAGCCTTGTCTTAAAAGTTTCCAGGGATGAGGCATCCACAGCCTCTCTGGGCAACCTGTTCCACTGCTTAACCACCCTCATAGTGAAGAGCTTCCTCCTAATATCCAACCTAAATCTCCCCTCCTCTAGCTTACACCCATTTCCCCTGGTTCTATCACTGTCTGACCTCCTAAAAAGTCCCTCCCCAGCTTTCTTGTAGGCCCTGTTCAGAAACTGGAAGGCCACAATAAGGTCTCCTCAGAGCCTTCTCCTCTGCAGACTGAACAATCCCAACTCTCTCAGCCTGTCCTCATAGGAGAGGTGCTCCAGTCCTCTGATCATTCACGTAGCCCTTCTCTGGACTCGCTTCAGCACCCCCATATCCCTCTTCTAATAGGGGCTCCAGAATTGGAAGCAATGATGGAGTCCCTCTTCTCTGGAAGCTATCCATGGACTGAAGTGCTTCTGCAGCAGTTGATACCTCTATACAAATGGGCCTGTCTTTGGGAAAAGAGCAGGTTTATTTTTCTTTCATAGAAACACTTCCTATTCAATTATTATCTCAGGTATCAATTGTTATTTCCTCTAGAATTTTTCAGCCTGCAAGGAAACAGCAAAAAAACCCCCAAAGGATCTATATTGTATAAATCACACACAGGCACTTTATATCGTCCCTGGTCTGAGTCAGTTAATTTTAAGTTAGTTTAACCAAATAGATGTTTAGGGCTCCATTAATAGTTTATCAAAGTCACTATAGCTCATCCCTGAGCAATGACCTGCTGTTCATTGTAGGGCAATTCGATCTATCACTTTTCACTTGATGGTTATCTTAAATCATTTATTTTGCCTCGTCATGCCATAAGCTATTTTTTTTCAAGCCAAACATCTGAGTTGAGCATTTGGCTACAGCTTACATCCTCTACAGCTGTGAGATATTATTTTCTTCTTGTGTATTGTCACAGAAAAAACAATCATTCTGAAGTGCTTAATCAAGTATGAAAGACAATATAATTACATTCTCTTTAAAAGATCTGAGAAATTTCTACCACGTAGGAAACCCAGCACATTTCAGATATAATCCTGTAGTTTGTTAAGAGGTTCCTGCACTTCCTTTGTCCTCACAAGGTCAGACACACTTTAACAGCAGCACTTATACAACTGGTGGAAGTCTTGTTCTTGAGTAGATTTATATTAATTCCTCATTCTTGTTCCAAGGCTGTTCTTTTCAGCTTCTTTGACATTGCTGCTGGCCTATGAATGTGGAATCTTGCCTTCAGCCTTGTTCACTGATATGTAGGAGAGTTCTCTATACCAGTCCTCTCTGTCCATGAGCTTCATTCAGAATTTAGAATGACAGAATCATAAGACTATCTCAAGTTGGAAGAGACCCATAAGGATCTTCAAGTTCAACTCTGATCCTCACAGGACTACCTAAAATTAAACCATATGACTAACATATGTTATACAGACATTCCTTGGACTCTGACAGGCTTGGTGCCTTGACCACTTCCCTGGGGAGCCTGTTGCAGTGACTGACCACTCTCTCAATGAAGAACCTTTTCCTAATGTCTGACTTTGGTTCAACATGTCACAAAAGCAACAAATCTGGAACACAGTTCACACATGACAGTCACCAAGAGGCTCGGCATCACGAGCGAGCTTAGTGCCACAACAGCTCTGCTTTAACCAGAAACACAACCCTATTTGAATGGCTGGAGACTCAAAAGGAGCTAGTGTTCCTGGAAGTTTTGTGGACTGACCCTGTGAAACACTTAACAGTCTCTGATATGTGCTGGATGTCATGTTTTCCAGGTGGAGTCAATAAAATCCTAAGGGTTCATCCCATCTCAGTATCTAGTATTATACTTTTTGTCTGGCAAAAAATAAAAAACCCCAAAAAATAGTCTTTCTGACACATTCCTCTCTCAAGCTACTCCCTTCAGTCACCTCTGATATGTCTGTGTATCACAACTGTAACAAACCCACAAAGAATAAAATGGTTATCCTAGTCTTAGAATCCTGCTGTGGCAGGGGGGTTGAACTACATGATCTTTCTGGGTCCCTTCCAACTCCTAACATACTGTGATTCTGTGATCCACTGTTAGGATTGCCAAGGCTGTGGCAGAGGGAGAAAGCAAGTAAGGTGTGGAAAAGGTGCTTTTCTCCTTAAACACTCTGCCTGATTTCCATCATAAGGGTAAGATTGCTTTAGAAATCCAGACCGTGCTCAGACTGCTTTGTACTTCCCAAACTATGATGTCTCAGCTAAAAGCATTCACACTAAAGAAGCTCACTAGTAATAATTACACTACTTGGGCAACAACATTTAAACTGATAATCTAAATGAATTGAAAGTGGCCACATGCTGGCTGATGGCCAACACTTCTGCACTCTGGTCTCAGAGCACTTGCTCTTACATTCCCTGGCACGTTCAGCTCTCCACCACAAGCATCTCCCCCATTGCCTTGTCCTTACCTCGCTGACATAGATCCCTGTATCCTCCTCATCATCGGTTCTGTAACAGACAGTCAGCCCCAGCTTCTCCTGGCTGCTAACGCGGCACAGCTCCACCTCCTACAAGGAAACACACAGCTTCTTATGGTGCCTTTTGCCAAGGGTGGGAAAAATTGTGTAGCACAAGGGAGCACCAAGCTGCTGACAGGCTCATACAGCCCAGTCTCAAGACATGACATTTTGTGTGCATCTTTAAAGGGAAGAATATTCTATGAATGAAGCAGGAAATCTCACTACATTGCAGTTTCAAGCTACATAGAAGCAGTTTACTAAGACATGCCAAACTTTGAGAAATGTGGCTGTGCATTGACTTTGCAGTTTTTTTGCTTTTGGAGAATAGAAGTTGACTTACAGTATATTACATAGTCATTTTAGTCCTATCAAATCAGCTGTTGATTTATAGGATATAAGACAGACTGGCTACACATCAGTCAATCCATCACACAAGTGCCACTCCCTTCTAACAGCAATCTAAGCCATAAAGCAAATGCACAGCCTTCCATTAATAGCATATTTCCTTCCCTGGTCAGTTTAGTGCCCTAGTTTCACTGCAGAAGCTGTTAGATAACAGCAGGAAGCTTCAAGGAATCTCCTATAGAGCTGAACAGCCCTGGCATCCTCCTCAATTGTGAGATGATGCAGAAAACATATTTTTAGTGCCAGATGTCCCAGCAGTGGCATCTCATGAAAAGTGCAAGTTCTAGGGCAGATGGCTCAGTGGTAACTACTATACACACCCACCTGAGTTAAGCATCTTTAGGGTTTCACAAGGGAATAATTTACAAATATGCAAGCTTGCACTTGGTTTCAACATTGTGAAACAAAGTTGTAATAGAGCACAATGAATCTAACAACAAACAATATTAGCTTTGTTGGAAATGCAAAACTTTTCTTGATACATATATATTCAAAGGGAGTCTGCAGGTGTCATTTGGAGCTTAACAGCTTCTGCTTCTCATGGTTGCACAAAAAAAAAAAAAGGAGAGAGACAAACACATGCTTCAGTCCTCAGCCTGTGACACAGAGCTTGTTCCTCCCCATCCCCAGAAATGTCATGTAGATTGATCCACAAACAGGCACAGGACACACAGCAGTGAGGACTCAGCTACTTAGTTGATCAAGCTATGGGGTTCAGGTGTCACAATACCACAGCTTACAGAAAAACCTACCATTCACACACATGGCTTAGGTGATGAACATCCCTGTGCCATCTTCATTTCAGCTGAACATCTTCCACAAAGTGCACTGCTGTGCTTCCCTCCCCTGCTCCCTCCCCAGCGTACACATCTACAACATGCATCCGAATAAACCCTATAAATTTATCACCTGGACTTTGGACATTCAAGGTCTTAATGAAAACTAAGAAAATACAAAAAAAAAAATTCTAGTACTCTTTAGTTTTTCTTCAATGTGGCAGGAGTTTAAAATAGGGTGGTAAGAAGTGGGATTAGTTGCCTTTACATGTTATACATCAGGTTCACACACAGGAGTGTTGTTTTATTAGGGAAGAGAATCACAGTGACCTGATTTTGGCTTTGGGAGCAAAAGTATGTGTACTGGAGAGAGGCCTATTCAAAACCCATAATAATTGATGCCTCCAGAGGGAAAGAACACTTGACTAGAACTGTAATATTAGGGAGAAATTACAGTAACAAAACGGCTTCAATTACAGCAACAAGGTATACTTTTAAGGAATAAAGAAGCTGGTGATCCCTTGGAGGCCTATAAGGAAGCCTAAATACACCATAAAGGACTGAGACTGGGACCTTTAAATCAAGGCAAATGAGGAGCTGTGCACAAGCTGAAATCCATTGACTTTCATTGTCCTGCCTGTGCAACCTCCCATCTCCCCGTGCTGAGGCTGGACAAGGGCCCCAAGGACTGCTCTGAACATAATTTCTTTGGTTGGGAATGACCTTGAAGTTCTTGTGGATGATTTGTCTCAACATGTTAATACCAAGCTATACACATGTTTCAGGCTGCAAACAAACTAAATCCTTTCAGTGTGCTGGCTCAATGAGCAGAATAATTTGACCATTTAGGGCATGAAAGAGCAAAGGAAAATGAGAATGACCCTAGAGGCTCCATCCTGGGAGTCCAAGAGGTTTGCTGAAACTGTCTCTGAGAACCAGCTGATGACAAATGTCAGTGACTAATATCCTCTGACTGGCATGCACCAGCCCTGGCTGCTCCTAGTGCTCGAGTTGCCACAGCTTTTGTTCCTCTGCCCAGTAACAGACCTTAGAGCTGAGATCTGTAGTCAGTACTCATGGGACTATCTCTTTCCTAAATGACTGTGTGGGGTCTGGAGTCTGAGGACTGCACATGGCTGTGGCCACTTAGAGGCTGTAGATACCTCTGACCTCTGAGATACTGCTACTTAGTGTTAAAGGCTCAATTAAAAAAAAAATCATATGTTCAGTCTGAAGTACAGACTCAACTAATGTCTCATTCAGCATGTGGGAGAAGTTGGAGGAGGTCTCTCACTTTGAATTGGAAGTCATTCCAGGTAACTGCCTTTTTCTCACTGCACATATGCACTACTAACCTCAGTATCTCCTTTTTGACAGCAAACATGACACAATCTAGTCATATTCAAACAAATCAAGGTTGACAAAACATCTTTGGAAAATTTAAAACCACACTGCATTAAAATATTAAATCATCTCTCAGAGAAGAAGCCCACAAATCCAACCTTTATATAACAAGAACATCTGAAACAACTCAGTGGTTGGACTTGATGATCTTAGAGGTCTTTTCCAACCTTAATGATTCTGTGATTCTATGACCTTCCACAGAATAGTAACTACTCAGACACTAGAGAACTTGGATCATGACCAAATGCCTTTGACATTATAATTTGCTACAGATGATTTTTAGTGGGTTTCCCCACCCCCAACTGGTCATTAACAGAAGAAACAGTATGTTTAGATGTAAGTACACATGCACACACACATATAGTTGCTTTCTCTTTGGGTTTTGTGTGTGTGCATGCAGGGACTGAACTGACAAGTCTTCAAAACTCAGCATTTAAAAAAAAATCTGTGAGAAACAATATTTGGAGATTCATGAAGTGTGCTGACAGACAGATGGTAGAAGGAGAGGGACTGAGGAGAGAGCTCAAGAGATGACAGCCTCCCTCTCTTTTTGGGCACTCTGGGGGCAGCTGCCTCTCCACACAAAGAGTAGTCTGCTGCCAGGTGATAGAAATCAATGCCAAACTGCTGAACCTTTTACTTTCTTCTTTTCTCTATATGGGCAGAACAATAACTCAATGCAGTGCCACAAATTAAAAGATAAGACACAGAAATTAGAATAAGGACTATCCTGTCTTGAAGGACTGGGATGCAAATTTCCAAGGTAGCTCATTTCTTCAGACACAGAAAAGACAGAGAAGAGGTGTAGATCATGCTCCTGAAGGATGGAAAACTGGTTATACTGGTCAGCCTCTGAAGTGATGGAGTAGTGGCTGTAGCCTCTGGCTCCCAGCTAAAGGCCATCATTCAGCTTCAGTGATGGAAAAGCAGTTTACAGGCTGTCAGCCTCAGGAGACATAAGACCAAACAAGGAGCTGTCACCTCTTTGGGGAGGGAAAGCTAGGTTAATACTGTCATTTCTCTCAAGTGGTAGAGATTAAAAACATCATCAACTGGGCTGTTGGCTTTCTAGAATTGCTGAAAGGAGGTTAAGGCCTATTCAAGGAGACCTCCTAAAAGTTTGCATCAGTTTGCCATTCTAGTGGATCTTTCTGCTAAAAGCTAGATTACAAAGAATAAAGCTGATGGTCTGTTACGAAGCAGACCATGAGCCCTTTAGTGACTGTTCATAAACAGGTTTTTTGGTCAAAAAGAGCTCTGAACTCTTCACATTTTCCCTCCACACATTGGAAAACAGATTACAGCCTAACAGGGAAGTTGGTAATGATTATTCTTACTGCACCCAGAAGATGCTGACAAGAGTAATTAATCTCATGATCATATGATAGAATAACTGCACACATAGAAAGCTTACTCTGCTCCATTCTTCTTTGGTGACCACTCTGCCAATTCTAAGCCATGCACACCTTGGAATCCTCTCTCCACTCCCTGTCAGGATTAGCTACTCCTTGCCCAACACTACTCAACTTATTTATAGTGTGGCTGAGCTCTGCCCCTGTCTCATGACTGCCTGACAGCCTCTCTCACCTGATTCAAACCCTCCTACCTCCTACCCCTGGCACCCCTCTCCACCAACACAATCCTTCCATCATCATCTTCAGAGCCATTCTCAGTTTACACTTTCCCTAAGTGACCCTTCACTCACATTCACAGGCAGTAGCCTCACTCACCTTTTCTCCTATTTCCCTATAAACATTTCCATTCTTAGTAACTGCCCATGTCCACACAGCCTCTGGATCACTTCCCTCCTGTTCTCAACTTATTCACCAAAAATTAGTAAGATCTTGCCTCATTAGCAGGTATCCAGAAGTTTTCTGCTTTTAAGCCCCTATTTTCTGTTCAGTTTCAACTGCTTTGATGCAGAAACCTCATATAACTTGTTGTGACCCATTCTCCTTATCTATAAGCAGAAAACAATACAAATACCATCAGAGAAGCAGGACATAAAAGAATAAATGATTACAGTGTGTTTGAAAGGCACTGTAGAAATATTATAAATACTCTACATCCTTCCAATATTCCCCATCTGCCTTTATAGCAATTGTTTCACACCACTAAAAGGACCAAGAGAGACTATCAAAATCATAATAGCTATTGAATTCCCTTCACCTGTACAGTATATCAGAGTAATGGGTCCCATGAACTCTGGTAATACCATTACAAGGGCCAGCATGGAATCAAAACACAACAGTATTTTTCCTAAATGGATGGGGTGTGATCATTTCAGTTAACATTTAATTCCTCATTACAATGAGAGAATCACCTCACTTTCAAGACATAGTCAAATACCAAATTAATTTTAATTAGTGTTACTCTCCAGTGCACCAGAACTTGTGATTCATACTTTAGAGGGGTTTTTTTGTGACATGGTAAGACAGAGGACCCTAAACACATTCTGTTTATGATACAGTCAACTATTTCATTTCTCAGCCTTAAATAGCATCTACCTTGTCCCATTTAACTCTTTAAGAGAAAAGAACATCAGCTTTTCATGCTGCTTATCTATCAGTCCAGTCCAGCTTGTAAAACCAAAACACTCTGCATTCTCCACTCTCCCCTTTGAACAACTCTCCTGAAGGGGGGAAAAATAACACCCAAAGGAGAAAGGAAGTTTTGCTATTTACAAGTACAAAATTGTCAGGTTTTCAACTAGGATCCAATGCAACAGTATGCATATGGCTGTTAGGAAAGGAAGTCACCACAGAATACTGGAAAAGGATTCCTACTTCACCAGAAGACAGATAAAAAGCTGCCAGTCTGGTAAAGGGCAAAGTCCATGTGTGGTGAAACAAACAACACAATTCAGGTGTGTTTGATCTTCATCCTAAAAGGTACAAAAAAGCTGTACCTTGGCTCAAGTCTCTAAGTTAGCTGATAAATTCAATCTACAAAGTCCACCGTAATGGAATGTGTTCTAAGGCAAAAGAATTCAGAGAGAGGCAGCCTATGGAAGTCCCTTTGGGTTCAGCACTTTTCCTGTACCATGGGATGATTACTGGTAGCTCTTGGATAAAAAACAGATTTCAAATTGTTACCAGTTGATATCAATGTAGCACAAAGGAAAAAAAAAATACCAAAAATGTTATCTTCTGAGTCACCCAGAACAATGCAGTTATCACCAATTAATGAATTACTGCCCATCACTAAATAAGTGGCCATATGCATAGTCTGAAACAACCCATGTGTGAGCTATTTATTTGTGTTTGAATGTGTCTGTGTGTGCAGAGGGGAGGTAGTATGTATATGTAAATTTAAGCATATGAATACATAGGTCCATACAGTGTCTATCTGTAACTGTGTGTGCCAGGCAGCTCAGTTATGCTGCAGAAAGGCTCCCATGGCCATCATTAAACAATTCATTTAAGAGCATGATTGCAACTCTTGAAAAGAGAGTGATAGGATATACACATATAATGAGAAAGCAAAAGTGTCAGATGACCCCACAATTCACAGAGCCAGAGCAGTGACATTTACAGCCAGCTCTGGACTCTAACTTTTAATAACCAACCATGTAGAAGACTAATTATTTATGAAAAAGTGCAAAAAGAAAAATGGCAAAAGGAAACAAGAATTTTCAGTTTGCTAGGAAAGCTCCTCTGCCATAAACTAGATCAGCCAAACAAAAACCCCTTCTCTCCCTTTACCTCCATGATAACTGCATGGTTAGGGTGGGCTGCTGTAAAGAAACAGCTCACAGGAGAGATTATGTAGAGGAAATGCCTATCACTGCAGCCTTCTTAAGTGTACCAACATAAAAAAGATCAAACCTGTCTGAGAGTCTGGAACTGCCAGACTGAAGGCAAGTAATACTGCAGGCAAACAAAGGCTTCTCAGACTTGAGAGCTACCCTAACACTACCAAGAGTTAAGCTCTCTTGTCAAAAGAATTGTCCAGTAAATATGTTAATGTTTTTGTATCCCAGGCTAATTGTAGGCTGTGTAGCAGAAGTATTCAGTGTGAAAGAGCTCAATGAAACTGCCTTCCCCTTCCAGGTCACTGCAGGGTCTTACTGCATTCTTTTCACAGTGAAGAAACTTGTATTTAAATGTTTGGAGTGGATTTAATTTACAAACACTGGCCACTTCCACCAGAAAAAGAATACTTCCATCAGAAAAGCAAAGACCTTCACTTCTCTGGTGTCTTCACCATGGAAGGTAACAAGCAGATTTCAGCAGATTATGCTTCAGTTTCAGAATCCATTCTGCAAGTGTCTATGGAGATTTGGTAGAGTTCAAGATTTTGCTTTTAAAGCCACTGACATTTTGGACCTGTGAAAACAACCTAAAGAAACAAGTTCCTTTTCCCCCCTCTCTAACACTCCCAGTACATTCTGTTAACTCAGATTTTACACAGATAGGCACATCCACGAGGTACTTGGGGGCTATTTGAATGGAAATAGAAAAGCTATGGAGCAAGACAGAGCCAGCCTAGATGTAAACAAGCTGGAACTGCTGGCAGCTGTGCTGTTACAAATAAAATTGCATTCCCCACTGTCTTCTCACTTATCAATTTTGACAGAAGACTGTCCTGACTTCTCATAAACAGCATCGAAAAGGACAAATCACATTGGGTGTCAGATTTGCCAGAATGGATTTGGTTGGTAGCTTACCACAAAGAAAAAGAGGGTTATCTCCATTCCACATGGTGGGGAGAAACAATGCTCTGTCCAAAGGGTGGGGGCTCTACCTTGTAGGCTAAAGTCTCATCTAATCCTTGTGTTTTAAAGTCTGGTTTAGATTGAAGAACCTCTGACACAAAATTTGTTTACATCAAAGCAGAAAAGGAAAATATCAGCAAGCATTTCTCAAATGCATAATCCAAAAGGAAACACAATACACAATATACAAAATATTTAAAAGCAAAACCACTTCCCTGCTGATTCCTGCTTTATAGTTACACCTAGAGCCTCATAGTGCTTTGTTTCCAGACAAAGAATGTTTTGGGACAGCAGGATCCTGTAGAACAATATCAGTGTCAAAGAAAGAAAGGAAAGAAAGGGAGGAAGAAAAGGGAAGAAGGAAAGGGAGTGAGGAAGGAAGGAAAGGAAGGGAGAGAGGAAGGAAAGGAGGGAAGCAGGGAAGGAGGGAAGGAAGGAAGGAAGGAGCAGAAACCCCAGAATTAATATGCTGACATACAGGCACCTATTAATAAAATATCATCTTGCAACACTGGCAGCAAAATTTGGCCCTGCAGCTGATGACTCCTTTGATAATAAAGAAGCTCCATTGGATATAGGAATTCACTCTCTCCCTGAAGGTCTGGAGAGAAAATTGTTGGTAGGCACTACACTTCTAGGTAGGAAATCAAACAATGGAGTAACCTAGTGCAAAGCAAGCCTGCAGTGGATATTCAGCATTCTGATGTGTGTGGATCAGTAACAGTCTGATGGCTGTGAGTGGGAGGAGGGAGACACCCAAGTGTCAGCTGAGACTCCCAATGGGTGAAGACCAGGGAGGGGGCAGATGGGACAGGATGGGCTGGGTGAACGATGGAGCTGGACTATGAACATGAAAAATCTTTGATCACTGTGCTCTGAACAAATTTAGAGTTGCAGTGGGAGGTAGGGTCTAAGCATATGGGGATGAGATAAACACAAATTTAAATTCTGTAGGCTTCACAGGCTAAGTGTGACCTGGCCTGGTTGTAAAGGGCATTGTAAGCCTTGAGCTAAAAGACATATGGTGGAGTTTACAGTGAGGGCATCTCATAAGGAAGTCAAAGCAGGAAAAAAAAATCCTGTACAGATTACAGGCTTCCTGGCTGCAAAAGGCTCAACAGCTGACAGCATATCCTCCAGGAAATCACAAACATGCACTTGAACCTGAATCTCCCCTCTTAGCTAGCATGCATCTTACCAAATCATCAGATCCCTGTCAAAAAGATAGATCTCAAAATCAACCCTTATGGGAAGTAGCAAGCATAAAGTACCCTAAATGCTATTGAACTCCATTTTTTTCCCCTGTTGTCCAGAAGACCACACTTACTGGGAAAGTAAAATGTCCCCAGCAAACTGTTATTTCAAACAAGCCATGGTCTTTTTTTTCTCTCTAGTTCTTCCACCTCCCTGTTCATTCTCTTTATTTCTCTTCTTTCCCCATGGTGCAGGATGAATGCTTAATTATTAGAACTACTTAACTATATACATATATTTTCCTATGTTACACTTGCATATATGTCTCCACCTGCTTGAGACCCAACACCCCTTCTAGTACATTCTGCACTGAAGAAAACCATGGATTTTTGCTTTCTGAGCAGAGATCCATGCTGAACTGGTTATATATAGTACTTCTCAGCAGCCAGCTTTGGTCCTCACTTTTGGTATTTCACTCAATAGAGGTGTGAAGTTGCAAGGATATGAGAAGAGTTTAAAGTATAATTAACTAGCTGATGGTATGCAGTGAAGGGTTTCCTTTTCACTAATCATAGGTTCTACATTCTCACTTTCTTCTCTTTGAACAAAGTAGGTGGGAATAGCACAGACAAGGCAGAAACTGAACCTTATGTTAAAATGAAATAACAAGGCTGGAGAAGTAACTCTTCCATTGTGGAGTGTGTGTGAATATACTAAACTGTCACATTGGCTCACAGCATCTATATTCCAAAGGAGCCTTTTGCTTGGGGACAATTTTGCCCCCAAAAATAGACAGATTTATTATTACATGTAACTGCAGAAAAAAATTCTGACTTTTCATTAAAGTTCCTACTCTGACACCCATACTGCAACTCTTTGGCTTTCAACACTGAAAAATAAGAGATAGAGCTAAGGAATCACTGCTCTGAGCCATTTAAGAGATGAGGAGAAGAAACCTCTCAAACTTTACCAGTCAAATTTTTTTTTGTTTGGGAACTTTCCAGAATTTACTCCCCCCTCTTCTTTCCAATGAAAATGGCTCTGACATAAAATGTTAGACTTGACCTTCTCTTGGTTATCAGGTAGGAATACAGCACTCCATGCCTAGCTAGAAGTCCATTAATTTATTAGGGGGCTGGAGCATATCTCCCATGAGGAGAGCCTGGGAGAATTGCACTTGGTTAGCCTTTTGAAGAGAAGTATCTTCTTAAGAAGGAGATCTTATTGCTTCCTTCAAGTACCAAGTGCAAGGGTCCAGAGAAGTCAGAACTAGACTCTTCCTGGAGGTGCACTGTGAGAGACACACAGGACAAGACATAAGTTACTACTCAGAAAATTCCAGTTAGATATTTAGGGAAGCACTTCTTACCTTAAGGGTATTCAAACACTGGGAGAGTTTTGTCCAGAGACACTGCAGACTGCATATTACAGAACATAAACACCTACAATTATACCAGCTATATAGCCAGCATCCACTTCTTTGCCTGTCTGAGATAGGCTCTCTCTGCAATTTCTGGGCTTGCCTCAAATGGTGGTACTTGAAAGCAACTTGGAGAACTTAGAGGTGATGTCTACTGAGGGGAATGAGACAGTCCTAGCCACACCAAATCAGTGCTAAAATCTTTACAGTGACTTCTGCCTTTCTGTTTGCTCTTCATTGTGTTGGAGATTAAGTTCTGGAAGGGATCCAACACCTGCAAAAGCTCTATGTCCTTGGAAATCAGTCTCTGCACTTGAGACTCTTAGATACATCCTTCTTTGTCCATGAGTGACCTCTTTGATACCCCATGGAGATTCTCAAGATAAGACCTCAATGTCTGGAGTCTTCCTGAGTCTAACGGTATAAAAACATTGAAATCTGATATGCTTCAAAAGGCAGAGGAAATCCTGTTGAAAGGAAGAATTCTGGTAAGATCAGGAACTTCAAGGCCCCAGGAGACAGCTATTCTCCTTCCAAAAACCACACATGCTGCAGCTGTTTCCCAACTCTTCTAAGTTCATTAAAGATCCCTTTCTTAGCTTAGAGGTCTTCCTAAACTGCAGGAAGGGCCTTTTTCTGTCCAACAAACCTTAGATAGTCCAGAGGTTTATGGGTTGTCACAGCTGCAGTTCAAATCAGCTATGAATCACTTGGCATAATTAGCTTTTACTTTTACAATCAATTTCACCTATTGCAGGTAATATCACACTTCATTTTTGCTGTATTATTTTCGCTGCAATTCATAACGTTACTGCCCAGCACTTGGCTCTGTAAACATCATTATTACTGCTGCCTGCTTGCTTTGGGCCTGAAACGTGTCAGAAGATTTATCTGCCTCATCAGCACTTTCTAAACACCCAGGCAGCCAATTGAAATGGGGAGGCAGAACAGATGTGCCAACATCTGCTGCAGCGAGCATTTATCTGGACAGCAAAACACGTAGCTGTAGATTCAAACTCCTAAGCAGTTACAATTCCAAGCATTTGGACAGCCTTGATCTACAACTGTGTGAAGGCTGTTTTGGAATATTAATTAAAATCAAGTGGAAAATGTAATTTTTCAGGTTTAGACAGAAGTGAGATACGTACCTCCCTGTCATTTCAGTTGATGCCTTTCAGACACAGTAAAGGCAAAATACTATGAACAAGCTAAATTTAACATTGACCTTATACAACCAGAAAATCCTAGAAGGCACTAAGCTCAAATTCCACCCCATCCACACTCTTGTTTACTTTGAGATAAATATGTATAGTTCAAAGATGCAAATTTTACTTGCATACCCGTGCCTATAAATCAAGCACACGAAGCGATAGGCAATGACTTTTAAAACACATTTTCATTTTCCTGGCACCAAAAGGAGGTCTATGGGCACCACATCCATGCTGAGTTTCAGCTGTTCCAACTTCTGTCTCACATGGAAATGTCCTCCACCCCCAAACATATACTTGTATAGATTGATGAAATCATGAGATGACACACAAAGCAAACTCATCAATCTGCTTTTTTGATGCACAACATAGCTTCACCTGTATTCCTGCTCACCAAACCATGCCCTCCAGGAATGACTATCACATTCTCTTTGAAGTGCTGCCTCATTAAATAAAAAAGCAAACTTCCAGAGAAAAGACTTCTCCTGCTTTTTTTGATTTCTCCTCTGAAGGCCCAGTATGCATAATACTGAAACCTTGTTTAAAGTCCATTTTCTTGTAAAAGGTTCCCTCTTGCTAGGGAACTTTGCCTTCTTTCCCTTGCTTCCTCTGCTCTTGAATTGCCTAGGATGGTAAGCTTTAAGACAGCAACATTATAATAAGCAGGTTAACATGACACAGGTTATTTTTTAAAAGAATATATAAAAGAAATTATTTTCTGCCACCTTTTGTCTGTACAGCTAGGTTCAATGTCTCCCAAGACAGATTACATGAACTTTCATGCAGGAGGCATATGAAAAATAGCATTAATAAAACCCTTAGAAACATTTTCACTGTAAAGCATATATGGAGGTATGTGGTATTAAAATTATCTCAACAAAGCACTTCTCCAAAACAGAAGATTTATAATCCACAGCTTTCCATAAATATGAAAATATTGCCAGCACCTTCTCTTCCTTCACTGAGTGAAAAACACATACCATAGTTGTAATGTTGCCCAACAATAAAGTGCTGCTGAACTAAGCTCACTTTTCTTCATTTCCCTGGGAAAACATAAGCTCTGACAACAAGGAAGAGTTTTTATTAGCTTTCAGGTGAAGTGAGGAGTAGCCCTGTGTTTGTTTTATGAAATCATGAAACAAAATGAATATATTTCCCTCCTGTTTTAAAACACATTAAACAGTAATATCTTTGATAAATTTGCCTGAGTCAATGTTGTGTCTTTCTCTCCCTGCTCACTCTCAATCCTCTGCAGTTGTGGACAAAATTCAAATCCCTAAACTGGGATATTCATGACTTAGGGGAGGTGAGATGACAGCAACTTCATCTGCTTTAAATGTCAGAATTTTGTGATGACACAGAGTAACACACTCAAAATTAACCAACAACTGTGGCAGAAACTACCCTGACATCCTCTTCCATCTAAATGATCTAATGACTAGCAAGGAAAAAGAGTGATTTAATGGCCAAAAGAGACATGCATTACAAGTAAGAGCTCCTGGGTTTTACTGCCAGCTCTGTCACTGACTGACTTGGCAAGTCACTCAATACAACTGTCCTTAGTTCACCTGCTTTTGAATTCCTGTAGCAATACAGGACACAGTAACACTGAAGAATCTCAATGGAATGGCACTAAGGTTTAATTAATTTACCCTTAAAAAGTGAGTTCAGTTCTTAAAACACAGATAAAAGATAAGAAAAAGACTACCTTTTACCATTCCTTTGCTTATTTACAGTGTCAAATTGGCTACAGTTAGGAAGAAAGTACATGTTTAATATTGTCTGTGTGCAAATGATGTTAAACATAGAAACATCATCATGGTTGGAAAGGACCTTCAAGATCATCAAGCCCAACTGAAAGCCCTACACTACTGTTATCCCTATGTTGACAATCTCCAGGTGTTTTAAAAATAAAGATGCCAGGGCAATACAAAAATCTTGTGCTGTCGTATGCCAAATGCATGCTAAATGAATCTTCTTTTAATTATTACACAGTATTATCCAAAGAATTACAGCCAAAAAAATACTGCAGCACAACTTCTCCATTTTAACTGTGACCTTTTCCACTTTCAGTCTGTAGTGACAGTCAGCTGGATCACTGGCCAAGTGTTAGCAGCTCAGAACTCCTCAAAATATATGTATATACTTAAGTACTTCTAATAAATTATCATTCACACTGCACCATGGGGATGGAACAGAAAGGAAGAAGTCTCGAGGAAAGGTTTTAGAAGTGCAAATCATTGTAGTGTTTTCTCAGGTCCAACTGAAACAACTTTAATAATCTATTTACTTGTCTAGGAGTCTTCTTCACAAGCTTTTCTGCTAACAGCATTAAAATACAGGCCATTCTTTTGTCTGGACTTGTACCATATGACAAGTAGGAATGGAAAAAAACAGCATCTCAAGACCTCACAAACCAGAAAGACTCTCTTAAGCAACCAAGACCACAGATGACAGGCACACTCACCTCCCTTCTCTTCCTTCATGAGACTTCTTAACAGCACATGCTATATAATATTATGAAATCATAATATATAATACTATGAAATATATAATATTATGAAATCATACTTTGCACTGGTGTGGCTGCATCTCGAGTGTTGTGTGCAGTTCTGGGCTCCACAATTTAGAAAGGATATCAAGCTGTTGGAGAGTGTCCAGAAGAGGGCTATGAAGATGTTGAAGGGTCTGGAGGGGAAACCTTATGAAGAGTGGCTGAGGTCACTTGGTTTGTTTAGCCTCAAGAAGAGAAGATTGAGAGGAGACCTCATAACTGTCTTTAACATCCTCACAGGGGATAGTAGAGGGGCAGGGACCAATCTTTTTAATCTGGTGGGCAGCGATAGGACTAGGAGAAATGGGATGAAGTTGAGTCAAGGGAGGTTCAGGCTGCAGATTAGGAAAAGGTTCTTCACTCAGAGGGTGGTTGGGATCTGGAACAGCCTCCCCAGGGAAGCTGTCTCAGCACCATGCCCGACAGAGTTTAAGAAGCATCTAGATAACGCTCTCAGGCACATGGTATGATTCTTGGGGTGTCATCCATGGGCTTAGGAGCTGGACTTGACAATCCTATAGGGTCCATTCCAGTTCAGACAATGCTATGATACTATGAATGAATTGCCTCAGAAAATGGGTGTCAGTATGATGTCTCTGTACCATGAGGCATCCACAATTCTGTAGGCATTTATGAATGCGTGGTCAGAAAAGAAACACCAGACACTAAGTCCCAGTTTACCTAAGCTCACTCTGAGCTGTCAGATCAGTCCCTCCACCACAAAAGCAACTACATAAGGTAAGGTACACGGTGAAAAGTATCTGCTTTTCCTTTGAAAATCTACCAGGAAGCCTTTTCACATTCCCCTTACCACACCACTCAGCTCTGATGACAATGAACACAACCATGTCCACTATTTCAGCCTTCCAACACTGTAACACCCATATCTCTATTAGGATCCCTATTTCTTGAAGCCTTCTATTTCAAATTACATCTGGTGGTTGCTGACTTAAAAAAAAAACCCTGCCTTTTATTTGCTAAATTCTCTTTTATGATTGATCCTAAGTTTTAAGAAGTTCAGGAAAAAAAGAATCAAATCAGAGTAGGAAATATGGAAGAAACAAGCACAACCTGGTAGCAAGTTACAGAGAGGTATTAGAATGGTTCTGCCCCTTAACGTTGCTGTCATATTATCAGAACATGGCTTGAATTTGGCTTGAGAGATCCTTGCCAAAACAAGATTTCTCTCTCTCACACACCCCCTTTCTCACTATCAAATAAAAACTCATAACTTAAGAACTGTGCAGAGAAATTCCACGCTACTCGTAAGCAATTTCCACAAAACTCTTTATCTAAGAAATGTTTTTCCATTTGGATGGTTACACCTCCATCTTCTGGGTTAGCTTCATTGCACAGAACCATTCATTAAGGTAACAAAACAAACCAGCCTGGCTGCTGAGATTGGAAGTGCTGGCAGTGTGTGCACAGAAGCTGTTTCCATAAAAACTGTGTATTCAGGTGTTAGCAATTGAAGCGCAGGAGCTCCAATTGCATTGCTGCAAGACCCTGTAACGCTGATGCAGGGCTGTTTGCAGGCTATCACAGCTCTGAAGGGAGCTGTTACAGGCTATCAGCTCAGTAATCCTCATGTTGAAAAGGCCCTAAATATGTATTTACAAGATAGACAGATCTGTTTGGTGTACTGGTTAAATAATAAATTTGTTGAAAAGGCCTTAAATATGAATTCACAGGGCAGGGAGGTCTCTCCTGGCCTATTATGGCAGTGGTGGACCTTTCAGGGAACCACAGAATCATTAAGGTTGGAAGAGACCTCTAAGATCTTCAAGTCTAACTGCCAACCTATCACCACCATGCCACTAAACCACGTCCCTAAGTACCACATCTAGATGTTTTTCAAACACCTCGAGGGACAGTGACTCCACCGCTTCCCTAGGCAACCTATTCCAATGCCTAGTAACTCTTTCAGGGAAGCAATTCTTCCTAACATCCAATCTAAACTTCCCCTGGCACAACTTGAGGCCATTTCCCCTTGTCCTCTCACTGGTAACAATCCAGGAGAAGAGACCGATCCCCATCTCGCTACAACCTCCTTTCAGGTAGTTGTAGAGAGAGATCAGGTCTCCCCTGAGCCTCCTCTTCTGCAGACCAGACAACCCCAGTTTCCTCAGCTGCTCCTCATAAGACTTGTCCTCCAGACCCCTCACCAGCCTCGTTGCCCTTCTCTGGACACACTCCAATGCTTCCATGTCCTTCTTGTAATTACGGACCCAAAACCGAACACAGTGTTTGAGGTGTGGCCTCACCACTGCCCAGTACAGGAGGACAATCACCTCTCTGGTTCTACTGGCCACACCATTTCTGATACAGGCCAGGATGCTGTTGTCCTTTCTTCCACCTGGGCACACTGCTGGTTCATGTTTCAGAACACAATCAGAGACCACACTTCAGAGGCCCATGAGGGCCTCAACCCGCAAGCACTGACGTGTTCAAGTAACTTTACTCAGATAAACAGCCTCGCTCAGACTGCTGATCTGAAGAATATTATTCCTCCTTGTTTTCTAAAGAAAAAATACCAATAAAATCAATCACTTCAAAAGTCTTATGCCACAGAAACAGGAAATCTGAATTTGCACCTCAAGGAGATTCCCTCTTCATGATGGGATGAGTGTTACTGGAAGAGTAAACCAATGTGTTACCACGATGTGTTACACAAAGACTAATGAAGAGAACAGGATAAAATTCTCCCCTATGGGAGTTTCCAGTGTTCAGTGAGAAAAGGTCAAATAAAACCTTACTTGTGGGCAACTCCCAAAATTTTCTAGCTTTCCCCTCTTCAAGGCTCATTTGTAGTTGTTTGTGAAAAACAGCTGATCTTGAAATCATCAGGTCAATAGGAAACCTTTTCAATTTCAGTGGGTTTGGATCAGCCCAGTGGTAAACTTAAAGGACTAATCTGCATTTACAGTTAACAGATTTATAAGTGAGAATACTTATCAAAACATTAAAATGAATGGCTGTGCATAATCATAAATTAGCACTTACATTCACCATGCACACATACACATCCATTTCCTTATTCTGACTGAAAATCTGCCCCTTGGGTCTACAAAGCAGAACATGAACTTAAAGAGTATTCATTTTTGTCCTGAGGTATTAACCAACCCTCAGAGCATTATAGGTTGCTCTGCTTAGAAGGAGATATTGAAGGAGTAAGTAACCTTCATATGAATTTTCTAACTTCCATAAGTCCTATTTTCCAGAGCATAGGAGGAATCAAAACAGCAGGTGTGTAGTTTCTAGCTCACACTCCCAAGTTCCACGGAGGCATCAGGTGGCAAAAGTATCACATGGCTTTTTCTCCAAATACTATGCTCTTTTGTGGCTGCTGTTTTCTGCAGAACCTCTGATCCTTTTATTGTCTGGGCACAAAAGGCTTCATAAAAACTGACCACAGAAAGATTTCACCTGCATGTTGCTCATGTGGTGCATCTGTTGATTCAGTGACACACACTAAGTTCCTGAACAAAAAAAAGGAAAATAAAGTACCAAAGACTGTGATGTACACATGACCCAATTCCAGTGGCACAAAAGTCACTGACAGCTAGAGGTGTGACTGGGTGGGTTTGTCCTGAATAGTCTTGGCTCTCTTTCAGTGATATTGACTGCAAGTCCAACTGAGCATTTACAAATAGGTCAATTTCTGCTTTATCTTAAAACTCCTCCTGAGCCTTGGCTATGCCAGAATAGCAAATCTTTTGATCTCTGTCTGCCAGCACTGATTGATGCTGGCTCTGATCCCTGTCTCAATATCTACCAACAATTCAGATTCCTTTTAGGACAAGTTTTGCAACAGCAACATAAGGATGCTCAAGTTGACTAACAGCAATCTCCTAGCTTCACCATCTTCCCAGCCATTTGTTTACAGTATGGTACTATATGGAACCTAATGAGCTTTCCAGGGAGTTCATCCTTCCAAGACAATTGGCTCATACTTGAGTTTATTATGCTGTGACAATCTGAGCACAACCCACTGGGTTTTTCTAGCTTACAAATGGATAATAAGAGTCTTTTAATTGTCTAATCTTACCAAATCCACTGGCAAGTTGAAGTCCATAACCCTAGAGCTGGTTATCATATGTGATCCTCCTGTTTGCTTGCCATGGTGGTACCTCAGGTACTTAAATACATCTGTAAGCAAGTTCTAAGCTGATCAAAGATTTCCAGGACCTTCCCTTTCTTGGAAAACATTCTTGTTTACAGCACCTCAGTTGCTAGTCATTTTATCTCCTTATTTCCTAATTTAGCTGAGTATTTGGTGTTTGTGTCTCAGAATTGATGCATTCTTCACTTGCAAATTATTTCTAGGAAATAATGATGTTGCCTTAGTTCTTTTTCTACTCACTATCTTGTTTCAATCCCTTCCTGGAATTTCCAATTTTGGTTTTGAATCAATTTAGAAATTACAACAGAAATGCCAAAGTGCAGTTTGGAACCTGGACCATACTCCTGACACCAGGTAGGTTTTTTTGCTGGGTCTCATTAGCTAGGGTTCACACCAGAAAGCTGTTATGAATTAAAAAAAAACAATTGTAAAATCAGAGAGCACTGATGCAATCCTCCTTCTACAGAAAGCACAGTAATAATAATGACCTGCTTTCCCCTAAACACAAGTGAAATCAAATGGTGGGAGGTCAAAAATGCCCTGTGCTTCTTCCACCCAGCCTGCAGCCCTGAGGGTGGCATCAGAAGAACTTCTACACCCTCTCTTCTGGCTGCTTTCACCCTTAGATGGTGGATGGACAATGCTGATTCTGTAAGTTGTTGCCTTCCCAAGTCCTTGAGCATTTTTTTCCTTTCCTGATGCTGCTGCCACAGCACAGCAACTTCTGGAGCCATGCTGGAAATTAGATCAAGCAGCTGAGCTAGGTTATACCCAATCCTTCTATAAATCTATTCTTAAAAAATATTGGATTATTTGTGACATCTGTTTCACTGAAAGTAATGTTGGCATAACTGAGGGGCCAGAAAACAGCAGGGCAAGGGTGTTACTGAGTAGCCACAGCAGGGTACATCCAAGCCAGAACTGTTGTAGAGACCTTGACAGCATTGGACCATGGCCTTTGCTCCACTCACAGACCTGCTGCTTCTCCCATGGATTGGCAACAGCAGCTAGTAAAACTCTTTTGACTATGTCCTTTACTAGACTTTTTTCTACAAATGGAGATTTGTAACTCTGGGGACAATGCTCTCAATTTTCCCAGCTACACAGTTACAGCAAAGTTGCTTAGTAACATCTTCTAAGGACCCAAAATAACATAGTACAACCAATGAGCCACCTCAATCATAATATTATCATACAGGCTTAAATTTGGGGAATCTTTCATATTTAGAGCTCTTCCAGTTTAAGGCTCCAAGATGTTCTTGTTTCTCCTTCAAAAACTCTCATATTTAGTAGAAACCATTCCTCTCAAAGGAAGCTAGACAGTTCCTTCCCTCTTTAAATTTCACATGAAACACTTTATTTCAGTCACTCAGTGAAATTGCCTTGGGCAACTGAATCACAGCCAACAGCAAATTAATGACTATGATGGGGTGATTAGTAGAGATTACAGACAACTGAGAACCAGACCAAGCATGTGCCTTTGTTACAACACTTATGCCAGCTATTATTAGGAATTAATAATGGTCTTTAGAAGGACTTGATTCCATCAGGTAAACTCTTTAAAAAACATTAGTATCTTAATATGTCACTGATATTCTGATTAAATGGTGAAAATTGTTTTCATCTAGCCATTTTTAAAAATACCCTTTCTAGGTGCTTACATTACTAATTTACTTAACTATTACTAGAAATTTAGTTTCTATTACTTTTAAGGAAGAAACACCATAAACAAACACACTTGACAGAGAAATTTAATCATATATTACACAGGGGGGAGACAATACAGAACTTAAGCTCTGAGACTCTTGTGCTGTGAGATACCACACCAAAATCCAACTGGGAAGACATAATGATCTCACTAATCCTTAGCAAAGATTTTTTGAGGAGTTCAAATAACAGTTTGCTCGTTCTGATTGAGATTCACTAAGTAGATGTTATTTGATTTTTCTGCTTCCTAGGGGAAGAACTTCATACTCCCTAGGCTGCTAGAAGAAAAGAACAATGGGCTGAACTTGCAATAGGGCATTTTAGCTGCTAAAGACACGCTAAAAATGAACACGCTGCATATTTGCCAAAGCTTTTGTCATTCATTTCATTTCCAAATGTCAACCAGTTATATGAAACCTTTAAAAAGATTTCTTCAGGTAGAACAAACAGGAGGATAGGGTATTTTTAATCTTGTATTAAATATATTTAATTATTTATAATCACTCTTACTTAAAATACAGTAACTTGAACTTATGAAAAGACTCAGCACTGTTTAATAATAAAAAGAACCATCTGCTTCTTAAGCCTATCCCTACAAATATTTTGCTACTGGATGACAGTGGAAAACATGAAAAGCTAATGAGTGGCTGACAAGAAGCCTGTTTTAGATATTGAAATGAAAACCTAATGAAAAGCAACACCACCAATCATGTTATCTTTTTGGGAAGCCTCAGATAATGATTTTGCAGTGACTCCAGCTTTGTCACTGGAGAGTACAATACATTAACAGCAAAGGGAAATTTCTGCTACAGAGCACAATTTCTTATAATTGCAATACTTACAATGTCAAATATCAAGTAATAGAAATTATATTAATTTTCAAACTTGTAGCCTGATCTTAAAAACACTCAAGTACACACCCAAGTATCTGGAAGACTGATCCCTAGGGCATGAGATACAAGACCAATTAATTCTTAAAATGAGGGGAGGAAAAAAGTAATTAAGCTTCCAGTTACCATTTTTAATTTTGTAAAGGCTTGCTTTAAAGTGTTAAAACTGCAAAAGCCAAGCATCTGAGTTACAATCTTTCACTGCACAAAGAGGGAACATGTTTAATAAGCCTCCTCAACTGGTATATAGCCACTCACTGCAGAATTCTGCTTTCATATTTCATGTGTGTAGCCTAACCCCACTAAAGCCTGTGACATTACACAGATATAAAATAAAATATTCCTTGGTGCCAACTTTTTAAGAAGTATTCCCACTCTTATTTTCCCAGAGAAGCCTGCTAGCAGCTGTGCAAATACCATATCTGTAATAACAGAAAGGGAGGCTGCAGTGTGATCTTACCTCATACTCAAAGTCCTCTGCTCTATCCACATCAGCAGGCAGGCTGGAAAGATACTCATTACCTTCATAAAAGTCATGCTCCACTGGGTGAAGAGAATGGCAGCTATGTGGAACAAAGCAGTAGAACAACATTAGATGAGACAAGAGGGGTTTTTTTTAATTAAAAAGTGTTAAAAAAATCCCAGTTCTCTGTAGTTTTTTCACCTCTGCAATGCTACTCTGAATGGCCTGACAGCCTGAAAGGAACTGTACGAAGAAGTAGCATGGGCTGCTTCCTTTCCAAAAGCTCATACTTTGGAGTTCATTTTGCTGAGCTCATCTTTTGTCAGATTTACATAGGATAATTTCTTAAAAGGCTGTTTTGAGCCAAGCTATTAATTGTGACAATTTGGGATTCCTTATACTCAAAAGGTACCTACCTCCAGATTCACATCATGGCCAGGGGCAACTCACTAATTAGCTGGTTATAAAGTCTTGAACATCTACAATCTACAACCCAAAGCAGGCTCACAAATTGGTCAAGAACTCACATAAACCAACATGCATTATCTTAGTCTGTTAAAATGATAACAGGGTGGTGAAGTACATTTAAGTAGCTGCACACTTAATGTCAGTAAACTGTACTGTTAAATGTACTTGGAGCCCAAAGTATGAGGTCTTTATAATCAGCACTTAGGTACAGTTTTAGACCCAAGGCTGGATCCCAATCACACAGCACGCAGTATTGATCTGCCTTAGCAGAGGTAGGAAACTTTTCCCCATGGGAACTTCAATCACAGCAGCACACAGTTTAGTAATATCCAGTAAAGACTGAAATACATACACTTATGTTCCTAGCTCTGCAGCAATAACTGGTAGGTTCAGTCCAGCATTTGGCTAGCAAGTTCTCTCCAAGATAATCATCTGCCTAGCTTACTAAAAACTTCTAAAACTGCAGCTACATCAAAGTCCAAAGTGACATGTTGTCCATTAGCATCAGTTCTGCAGAGATGCATGACATGCTAGGAAGTCAGCAGAAAGGCTCTAGGGCTATCAGTTTTGTTAGCTATAGACAGAGGGCAAGAGTCAGCCACTGGATAATGTTACTCATGAGGCTTAGTCCCAAAAGGAAGAAACCAACACCCTACTTTTGTATAAGACCACCTGCTGGTGTTTGCATTCAATTCAGTTTGAAAGAATTCAACTGAGGAATAATTTAGTTCATATAATTTGCCATGACAGGTGAAATTGCACTTTTGATCTCTGTATTTTTGGAATAGTTTTGCTTTTGATAAGGAGATCTTGAAATTAAATAATTTCTTTCCTTGATTTTTTGGTAAGAAATTTGCAAGAACATAAAGCAACAAGACAGCTCCATCAAGTTTGAAGAAGCCTTTCTGGTACTTTGAAACATAGAAGCATTCTTCCTTTCAGCCAGGGCTTAGCTTTGGATGAACAAACACATGAACACAAAGTAAACATTGCCAAGACTCATTCCTGTAGCTCTAATCCATGAGCAGAGTTTAGAAGGACTGTCACTGAAGCCTGAATGGGACAGTGGTTATCAACAACACTTATCATTTGTTTAAAGTCCTTCTGAGATTTTTCAAGAGGCTACAAGGCTACCACTGCAATGCTTTAGTCTCACAGGTAAACAGCAGGAGAAGAGAAAACATACCTGTCTGAAAGTAAAAAAGGGCAGATATCAGGAACTGGTGGTGTGGAAGGTCTTAGTTTAGCCAGAGCCATAATGTGCTCAAAGGTGATGTCAGTTTGAGTGCTGGCATCCACAAGTCGAACATCCTGAGAGCTCCCAGGAGCTTTGCTCGTTGGGGCTCGTCGTAAAACCTGAACTACAATTGGCTCCTTGGCATTGCGAAAAGCTTCCACTGCTTCTTCATGAGTGGCCTTGGAGAGGTCCTTCCCATTGACCTAGAGAAAAAGATGGCAAAGGTCAGTCACAAGAGAAAAGGCAGCATAAAAATACAGATGTAAAGTACAGGAGGAGGAATTATTCGTGTAGCACATCAAGCCACGTGCTGACGTTGGCTGGACCGTATTTTGGCATCCACATGAGAAGGAAGACAAAGCTGGGAGGAGAAAATAAACTTTTTAATCTTTGCTAGAGATTAAAAGTGGTTTGAACTCTTCCATAACTGACTCAATGGAATCTGAACACAGTAGAGAAGCTTCAGTATTTTAAAAGGACATTTAGAATGATTGCTCTCATGCTATTTTATTCACCCCCAAAAATACAAATAAAAAAGAAGGGGTGCCTTTAATTTTCAATTTCAGCATTTTCTGTGTCATGCAACTGTTTCAAAGGCTTTCTGGCACAGCATTGTTATTAGTGCAGATGTCAACAAACATGTCTCTGATGTCTACAAAGAAACAAGGCCAATTTTCAATGTTTTGTCACTTATCTGCTATGGCCATTATGTAATCATTAACAGCAAAGACAGGAAGATTTGACTAACAGTCAGCTGCTGCTCTTTTAAGGAAAAAGAAATCTAAAGCAAGCAAACTGAAGACATAATTTGCTACAAACAGAGAGGAAATTATGCTGCAAATGCAGCATAGCTTGGCAAAAGTAAATGATTGTGTCAAAGTTCCTCCCTGCTACAGACAAAGCAGCTAATTCCTCCCAGTGGCCTCAGGGTATTATAAAAGGTAACTGCAATGTTGGCTGATGCCAAATTCATAAGAAATCAAGAGTTTAGGGCAAGATCCCCCAAGCATCACCCACTAAAAAATGTGAGGGCTAATTGGTAAATGGCAGTCAGTAGCTAAGCCCTTGGACACAGGGGCTGTGCAACATCCTTACACAAAAAACACCATTCTGCTCTTTTCAGACCAAGGGGACTGCTGTTAACTGCTGCACAGGACCCAATTCTTGTGAGCTACTGTGGAGATGAGATCATCCTGTGCTGGGTCAGAAAGGCAGGGTTTTCTAATAACAAATGTGAAGGGTACCAAGATTTGACTGAAATCTATTATCCCTGGGAAAATCTGTACACTGGCAGTAAATCAAAAATAGGATTCTAATGCAAATTAATGCCCAAATTAACTTGTTGCATAGACAATGAAGTCATAAAGTTTCAACTTAATCAAATCATCTAAGTCTAAATGCTCTCCAGAAATGGGACAGACCCCATAACTGACTTGCAAATACTGGTGGAACCCAACATTTCTTTGCCACATCACTCTTTCCATCAAGAAATTTCTCAAATTTTCTGGTCAAAAAGGAAAACTATGTGATCAAGAACAATGCTAGCAAACTCAAAAGAGCTCTTCAGCAGCCTTCACTAACATTTTTAAGCCTGTCAGCAGAAGCATTTGCAATTAAAAATATCATATTTGAGGCAATACATGTAACCATAGCCCTGTTTATGTATGTGGATGGTTATGATACCAGTGACCATTACTTACATGTATATATCTACTCAATACATGTCCTGAGTACATGCTCATGTTCAAGGTGGCACCAGGTTTCCTCCAACAGATTCCAAAGGAGTGCTTTCATAGTCATGTCACTCATGAGGACATGCAAAATAACCATACCACAGCATAGCCACCAATGCAAAGGTCAATTATCCTTCTAGCTAGCTCTGATACTGCTGTTAAGGATAGAAATTATTTAAAGAGATTGCTCCCCATAACAAATATCAACACTCTCTGTGCTGAATGCCTGGAATCCCCAGAAATACCACCCCACTGTAGCCTAGACTGTGATCAAGTACACAATGAATGGCAGCCAGCATGGTTTATCTGATGATTGAAGCAAAAAACATTAAGATTTTATCATTTAAATTATCATCAATCAAATTATAACCATGGGTCACATTAGTAGTAAGTTACATGGAAAAATAGCAGTGGGATGTAAGAGGAAGGGCCAGAGCAGTCAAAGAACAAGTTATGCTGTAAGAAAATAAAAGACATTTCCCCAAGGAATGAACTCTGCAAACCCTCTCCAGCAGCACAAGGTATATTGCCAGGGTGTTCAGACTCATCCCCACCTAACAGAAGCAATTAGAGACAAAGCTTCAAACCTGAGTCTTCTGGTCACTCAGTTCCATTCTCTGCTTCATTCTTGCTTCTAACTCAGATTCTATCAAGGACACAACTTTCCATAGTTTCTGCACTTCTGGTAACAAGAGCATCCTATAGACCTTCTGAGGAACTTTCATTCCCAAGACCCTAGGAACACAAAAATTACCTTCCTGCCTCCCAAAACCCTTTTAATACTTTTTAAATTTCAGACAACTATTTAGCATTTCTCCTAAAAGCAAATGCTTGGGAATAAATACCATATAGCACTGTATCCATTTTCCTCCCCTGTTCCAAGTATAAAACACACAATCCTTCTTTATCCCAGCTGAACCACATGGGTTTTGGCACAAGCTGACCATCTAATCACAGATCTGCATTAGCAAAGCAGAAAGATACTTGGATGGCATACAAAATATATATATATATATATCCCTTTTTTTTTTGGAGGTGGGGGGGAACCAGAAGCTCTGTTTATTCACATCAGTCAATAGTCACCACTTATTTTAAGGAAACAGGCATAAATTCACAACAATGCCATTTACATGCAAATTTTATTTCTAAAGAATAATATTATTTTAAAGTCACAAGTGTGGAAAAATCACCAAATATAGACATTTTCATTTGTCCTGGGAACCTATGGCTGACCCCTATTTTCATTTAAATGTGTATTTAATTTAAAGACTTTCAAATCATTCCATCCTTCACGTTGGTTTCTTATGAAACACAAGCACTTAGGACACCAAATACTTGTTTCAATTGTCACTCAGAGTTCATCAACACACTCTGCTGATCTGCATAAAGGTCACCTAATTTATGAATGTTGCCTTTCTCAGAAGAAAATCTATAGCTGAATGACTCTGTGTTGGCAGCTGTCCTGCCCACTTGGGGCTGAGAAAAGAGAATTTATTTTAAAACCTAAAGCCAATTCTACAGATGGGGCTGGAACCTCTCTTCACATAGATTCTTTAAGGGTTTTCTGCCTCCTACATTATCCCCCAACTTAACACTTGCATATAGTTACCCTGGGAGCTGTAGACAGCTGAGCACTATTTACAGCAAGCCACTTACAGGTTCTTAGTGGATGATTAAATAAATTCCTTGCCTCAGAAAGGTTACTTACAGTGGAATCCAGGGTACTATTTTAAGTGGATAGAGAAATCAGTCACTTTTAACAGTCAACACAAAGACATGGGAATACATTTGTTGTAGCAGATGGGCTAATTAATCCACAAGCAAGTCGTGAATGTTAAGTAAAGAATATATCTTTTCTCATGTAAACCATCCTCATGCCCTGTTTGATTAAGCTTCTGTTTAATGAACACTCCCTCCCTCTGCTTTTAGACACACTGCAAAGTCTGGGCCACTTGTCAACATCTCCCCCCAGAGTGACTGGTGGCCACTGCCTGGATCCTGGCCATCCTTTTTGGACTCTTGCTCTAAATCCAGCCACATGCAAAACTTTGTCAGTGCCAGAAAATAAACAAGCAAATGGGCTTTGTCTTTCATGCACAAATCAGCTGACATTGGCCAACTGCTGCTTCTAATGCCAGCAGGACTGCACACAGGCTTATTCCCACTCATACAGAGGTGGACAGCAGAGAAGGACTAAAGAAGAAAACAGTGACTATACAAAAAATGTAGGCAAATAGTAGCTTATCCTCACACTTTGGGTTAAAAAACAAATAAATTCTTCAGTGAAGACTGCTTTCAGGATTTAACTGCCTTTGGTTGAGAAATTAAATAGCTTTGCCTTGCAACACTTTTCTGATTTTGTTAATTTCTTTTAACACTGGCCAGAATTTTTGAATCAAGAAGGCCAGATGTGTTGATATGTTTCCTCCAGTCTTTACTTCTCCCAGAGTAAAAGGGGGGAAAAAAAGGGCAAACAGATGTGTAGTCATGTGAACAACCACCACAAGAGGTGTTATACTAGCAGCATGTGAGAGAACCTCCTATCCTCAGCAAATACTGGCATATGCAAGTTGAAATTTAAGATCAGCTCTGCTAAAGTAAAACCCACAGAGACTCTGTTTAATCAGTAAAGGCAAAAGGAAGAATAACCAGAGCACCCTGTTACAGCAGATATGTCCAGACATTAAGGTTTCCCAGCAAAATGACAGAGATGCTGTCTGACATGATGATGGAGTTCACACAAGGCTCTCTGTCTGAGAAGATTTCAATACCCATGCAGAAGATGCTTCTGACTTGACAGGTGCTAAATCTGTTCTCATCACAGCAGCCTCTTCATCTCCAATCCCTCACCCTGAATACATCCAGCCCACCACACCGTGGCTGTCTTTGGATTGCAAACTGGCACAAACAATAGAACACTATCCCTTAGTTTGTCAAGTCCTTCTTTAAGACAGGAATTTAACCCCTCCCTACCTGGAAGCCACAGGAAAAGAACAAAACAATACCACTTTCCTCACAGACTTAGAGCTTTTGGCACATACAGACTCTAGAAAACATCCACCACTAAGGGCCACCAGCTTTGAGGTTCTCTGAACAGGACAGGGGGGCACAGGACATGTGAGCTACCAGTGACTCACGTGCTGGAGAGGACAGTGCAACTCTTCTACTAACACAAATGTGATAGCTCATCTACAGAAAGGGCATTCAACACACTGACCTTTTAGGTTAGAGTTCAGTACTAAGCTGCATTTCTTCAGCAAGTTGCTCTGAAAGCTAGCAAATTCAGTCATTACCCAATACCACTATCTCACTCAGGGTTCATGCAAGTTCAGCAAAGGGACAACTTTTATTATGGTGGTTAATGACATTTCCTTTTCCTTAGCCAGAGGAGTTAAGCCACACTCACTGCCACTTGATCCTTTGTTGCCCTGACAGTGAAATCTTGTCATCTCTCCTAAAAGCTACATAAGCAGCTGAACAAGCAGGCTTTGCCTGCTTCCCTCAGGCTGAACCCTAGGCTTGTAAGAAGAATCACATTTCCACGACCTGAAGAGCTGGGGTTTGTCCTGTTTGATGGTTTGTATAGCTGGTTCAACAATACTGAAAAGACCCAGGCAATGCCCAGCACTGCAGCCTTCTGTGCATCTTCCTCTGCATAACCAGTACCACTTCCTTAGCCCATGGCTAAGCCTTAATCTAAGCAAGACAAAATAAATGCTACAGAAAGTGGGAAAACATTTAAATATACCTATTTTCACTCTGTAAAGCTCCCTTCCAGGAGACAACCCAATGATTTCTCAGCAATTTTGATTATCTAAACAGCAGCTGTCAGAAGAAAGCAGCCTTCTTTCAACTGACCTCAAGATGATTCTTCATTTTGTCAGAGTTGCCCACCACAATCAGTGCATCTGTGGGCAGGTCTGACAGCCACAACTGCTCTCTGAGAAGGGCATGGCACACCCCCAAAAGATCCCAGCAAAGAGCTGGACAATGCCTGGAGGTCTTGTCTAACAAGCTATCCTAGGGAATTCAACAGATTTTAAAACTGGATTGGAAAATGTGCCCCAGGTAGATGTAGAGTGAATGGAGAAACAGATCTCATCAGAACTACAGGAAACTAGAGCAAACTAGTAAGCAAGGTAACAAAGACAGAAGTGCTTGTGCAACTTTGACTTGGAGAACCAATACAAGCTCTAGTTTAGTATCTTTTTCTCCATGAGTTTGCCTTCTCTACCCAGTCATCTCTATCTAAAATAAAACTGCTACTACAAACAGCAGCAGCTCCCAAAACTTTATGTGCTGAATCTTGCTCCATGCTTTGAAAGAAAAGTCAAGACCATTGTAAGCAAAAAAGTTACTGAAGATTCCCCCCGTGCACACTTATGAGGAGGTTTGGGGTTTAAAATCCCAAATGTATTGACTGCCTAATTGCAGTTAAGGTAGAGAGTATAGGAAAATGATGGTGGTTTAGATGCACACAAGCTGGCTGGGTTAGACACAAGCATAATCCACCACAAATGCCTTTAAGCATTTCAATCTCCTCTAACAGCATGTGGAAAAGTTCACCCTGGGAGACACCTCTATCTTTCCTCTCCTGAACAGGTCTCCATGAAGACCTCCCACTGCCCTCTCACTGAACCTGTCCCCTTCCCACAGGGTGGAAACACTGTCACTTGTCATCCTCCCATGATGACAGCTGGACAGTTTGAACTCTTGTGAGGTCTGTCTTCACCAGCACCTCCAGGTACCAGCATGAATGCTCAGCTAACCCAGATGGTGATGTAACAAGGCTGGTGTGTATTTACTATGTAAATTGCTTTTAATATTGACAAACAGTTTTTCTGATGATATTAGGATTCTGCCTGAGGGCAATAAAGACTAAACTAGCTGTGACATGCATAAAATACATCGAGTTACTTCTTGATATAATTAGACCATCATTTATTACATTAACCATTGCAAACTTTTCTGATTTGTGGATAAGACATCATATAAATCTCTCTTGAGTTCTACCACACACAGCAACCCTTTGATGGTGGGGAAAAATACAATCAAAGGCCAGTGTGTGTACTCAGAACAAATAAATTTACCTCTAAGCCCCTCTACAGAATGCTGTATTCTCCTGTGAACTTACACGGTGTCTCTGCTGCACCACAAGCTCACTTTCCAGTTTCTCTTCCAGGGTATGCATTTTTCTCAGGGAAGAGGCACTTCAAAAGGCAGTTGCCATTAAAGTTTTAGGAGATCAAATTAACAACATTCTTTAATCATCTGCAATTCCCAAAGAACAACTGAAGAAGCTGAATGGCAGACTTTAGGACTCCATAAATAACGTGTAGCTACTTTTCTCCTTTTCAGGGAATCATATTCTACATTTCAGTAACAACAACAACAAAAGTCTCTCTTTCACCTCTAAAAACCCCCACATTTCAGTAACAACAACAACAAAAGTCTCTCTTTCACCTCTAAAAAACCCCAGCCTTCCATGAACTCAGCCACAGCTGGCATCGCCACACGAACGTTACACTTATCACTGTCACAACAATTCATCCACCTACAGACGCCTGAAACTCCTGGTCTCCTCTGAAGCGAGTAGTTTAAAAAGATAGATTGCTGCCTTCTGGCTAATTGTGGGAGTTCTTTCATTACTATAAAAAGACTTTTTATATCTTGAGTGACTTTATAAGCAGTGAATAATGAGACTTAAATTCTTTGGAAAAGAGTCCACTGATCAAATGCTAGGATAACTTATGAGCACAGTGACCTTTTCCTCAGTAAGATACTCCAAACTGCTGCTGTTGGCACATTATTAAAGTTCCCCATTCAAGGCATGAAGTTAAGCAAAAGACAGATTTCCTTTTTCATTTTTAAATTCAGTTTAAGGTAGCACAGCAAAAGCCTGGGCTCTCCCAGCTGTGCAGGAGCAGGACAGAAGGGTCTCACCTCCCTCCTCCCGACTTCCCAGTGCCAGCACCAGGAGCCTTCTTCCCCTGCACACAGCAATCCTCATCCCAGCAATTGAGCATGTTTCTGCCAGCCTGTCCACCAGCAAGCACCAGCACACTGGTCTGGCTCTTAAAAAGCTGCAGAGAAGAGTAGCCAGCAGCACATTGTTTCCAACATCTCTGTTAAGTCGAGTTTTGAGGTGGCCAAGAGGGTGCCCCATGTGCCAGCATTCCACCCTGCAAAGTGGCAGTGCTGCTAAATGCAACATCAGAGAATGCTGAGCCTGGTCCTGTGCCTGACTGAAACCCTGGCCAGTTCCTGGGTGCTGCTACACATCTAGCCTAAGCTGATGTCCTGTTGGGGTGTCAACCACATGAAGTGCTAAGGTTAGAGTGCTCCCTAAATGCACCTGCTTTTGCTTTTCTTTAAAGAACATACCACAGACTTGCTCTACTTCAACATGCATTTCTGTGTATCTGTTTGAATTTTCATCCTGGAGGAACAGAAAAGGCCTCTCCTCTCTTGAAATAAACTTGGAGGGTGTCTTTCATTATTTTTCCATTCTCCTCTCATGCTGCCTCGACATTCATTTGACAGTGTTGTTCTCCATTGATCTTCATGGCTTTACTCCAGAAGAAGCATATTGGCAATTTTTTATTTGGCATAAGAGGACTTGCAAAAAATCCCTTCCAACTTTTTACAGGACTAAACATTTAAAAAATACTTCTGTCAAGCTCACATGTATTTAGATTCACTCAGCCACAAGGGCTGACACAGCAATAGATTACAATAACTGCATCCTGCCTCTGGAACATGGCATATAACAACTTCCTTGATCTCTTTTTCTAGGAAGAAAATGTGAATTCAGAGGAACCACTCATTTGGTAAAACAAAGCAAGCAATGAAAGCAAGCAATGAGACCTTACCTGCCATTCTGAAGTCCATTGGCTACTTTTGTACTAGAAAGTTTCCAGTAGCTCTTAGGAAGGCTCAGCATCAATTTTTCTTTAAACACCAAGAAAGCAGGTAATATTAACAACAGCATGTTTGTACACTTGTGGTTACACACAATGAACACAAAAGAAACTACAAGTAGATGCACAGGAGAGGGATCTTATGAAATGTATTTGTGTCTGCTTCTTTCCTTTTGCTTCTCTCTCTCTCCTACTTTGATCTTCCTTTAAAGACTAGTCATGTAGGACTACTTTATTTTTCTACTCAGTGATTGCTTACTGCATTGACAGACCTATTTTAAGCTGTTCTTTTCTAAAGTTTAATTGCCACATTCCTTCTTAGCAGGAAAAAAAGGTAAGGGATCTGAATACTAGGACCAGCTTAATTCTACCTTATTTATGCAGCACTGTGGCTGTGTACACATCTTCAGTAGTAAAAGCTGCAGCTCCTTCCTGCTTGAAAGTCAATTACAGCTGCTATTTCTGTGCCAGTGTTTCTATGGCTGTTCTTCCTTCTGGAGAGTCTCTCTATCTCTGCCTTCCCCCATCACTTCCTTCCTGTTTTATTCCATTTGCCTCTCTGGCTTCCCTCCCTTATCTTTCTCTTGCTCTTTTGGCTTCCTTTATCTTCTCAGATTTGGTCTCTGCTGTGTCAGAAGCAGCTACTCCTGTACTACTTTCATATGTGACACCTGTACAGGGAACCTTCCTGTGCATGAAGCCTACAGATGAAGCCCTTCCACACCAGCTCCAGGAGAGAATGAAGTCATTGGCTTATTTCTGCAACAGACTCTCAAAAAATCAGCAAAGGGCAGCTACTGAGGAAGTTCACACAATGCTCATCAGTCTCCTTTTCCCAGGCAATGCCAGGTGCATGGCAAAGACTGTCAGAGCTGCTGTTCCAGCTCTCCAAGGCATGGCAAGGCTGTTAAAGACCAAATGGCTGAGAAATACAGCAGGGAGCTTACATATGGCTGGTGGCCAAGGCTGTGCAGTCAGCTGGCCACAGACTATGGTGCAATACTACAAATATCACTGGAATCCAGGCAGATTTTGAAGAATCTGTGTTAACTATTCAAAGAAAACCCAGCCTTGGGTACACATGCTTTCAATTGCCATGCACTGACATTAGATGGTGCAGGTTAGCATATAGAGAAAAAAAGACCTTTCAACATCAGGAACAGAGTAATTCTTTCTGTTTGGAGCAACAGAGTTATCCTTTAATATGCAATGAGATTATCTGACAGGCTTTTGATTATCTCATGTAAAAGCAGCATGAACAATTTAATTAAAACACTGAAAAAAAAAATGCAATCCACACTTTGTATCTCCTGCACTTATGTATTCAGAAAAAAATGCCTAGGCTCAAGGACTGTGTCTTTTTGGTTATACAGTATCAAACACCACAAAGTCCCAAATTAAGTAGAGCCTCCTAGGTTTTGCTACAATAAAATGAATGATTATACATCTATTCTGAGAATTTAGACAATGAATTATAAGGGGATATGAAATAAAAATACAAATGAAAAAAAAGTTTGTGGCCTAGAAAATGAAAATACTTAAACCATGGCACACAAGGGTAATGTCATCTTTGTTCTATCTCAGGAATAAAGTCCTTTTAAAGATGTGTTCTTATTCTTTTTAATCTTTATGCTATTTCATTTTTAAAAATCCCTGAAAGAAGAATTAAGGCATTTTATATTTTACATTATATATTAAAAGAGAAGTGTTAGGTGCACAAAAATTCCTGCTGGCAATATAAAAATTACATATATGGGATTATTTCATAAAGGGAGATATGTAAGTTCCATATGTGCTTATAAAACAATGATTAACAGCTGACTATCTAGAAATGCTTCTAGTAAGCTTTAAAAACATCAATGTTTGTTAAAACAATGTCTCTGAACACATGTCAAATCAACAACACTGAAAGGTAATATTATCAACTGAACTTTTTAATTAAACCTATCAGACAGATTTCAAGATGTTGTATTTGCCAACACAGAAGATCATTGTAGGACCCTTCCAACTGTAAATACTCTATTCTATTCTATAACATTCTATTCTATACTCACAAACCCCAAAATAGAGTGTTGCAATATCACAGCTTGTAAAATTCTTATTTGTACATTAAATAAGAGGCAGGCAGGGAGGAGTAGCATAGGCTTGCAACTGGATGGATATATTGTAGTAAAGTGCAAATTTCAACTAAGTCCTAATTCTAGATGTTCTTACAGCTCAGAGGTACCTGGATTCAGGGTTTTCTTCTTGACTTTCTTCTTGAATAGGTTATCTTTTAGAAAGGTTCAGCTGAAGAAAAGCATATTTTCCCCTTTAAATTTAAAATCAAATGTGATTCTGTTTCAAAATCAACATAATGTAGGACTTGTGAGTAGCTTTCATGTTACAGCTAGTAAATACATTCTTAGAGCCAGGTTCCTTTAAACTTTCCTGATAAACTGCCTTTACAAGCTAGTCAAGTAAAATGTCAGAGCATAAAGTTATTGGTGAAAAGAACAGCAGCTGAAAAGCAGAGACTTCCAATAAATTGAGAAATGTCTGAAGCCAGTTCAAAATGGCAGTGCAAAATTTAAACAAACCTTCCCTACCCAAGGAGAGGCAGACAGGCATAAATCATTCCCAGCAATCAATTCTGCTATTTGAATTTGTCTTGACACTTGTTGGGCTTGCTTGCTGACATGGAACCGTGGCAGAAAGGCCAGGCCACCAGGGAAATTTGGCCAGCTTCCACATCTGAAAGTGAACCACTCGACTGCAGGTCTCCAGCCCTTGTTGCACCATTCTTTGTTCCAAGCATAAACCATTTTGTTCACTGTGTTTTGGGTCTGACTCCAAGATCTCAGATGGGAAATACTGGGTGAGATTCTGTCCAGGAATAGCTGAGGTGGCTTTTCAGGAAGATAATTTAAAAATAAACCTGCCAAGTTAATATTTATGGGTTTGTTTCTCACTGTGACTATGCTGCAGTTAATTATTGATATTGTTAGACAACAAGCAAAACGTCTGAGAAAAGGGTCTGCAGGTTTCCAATTCTGTGAAAATTCAATATTTACATACATAGGAGACAAATCTGCTCTTAAAGGAGATTTTCAGAGAAGGAATTTACATACTGGCCATGAGTGCTTTCATTAACATCACACAGAAATACCATCACACTCAGCTGTCAGTGCAGCAGTCTCACCACAACACAGTGAAGTAGCCAGTGCTTGTCTTACACATTACCAGAACATGCTTTTTGTTGTTGTTGTTTTGTTTTTAATACCTCCACCTCCAAAACTCAGCCTCAGGAGAACCCAGAAATGGTGAGGTCAGGTACCCAGCCATGCAACCTTAATCTCCAGCTTCCCCCTGATGCTTGCTGCTGTCAGTGGAAATGAGCTGCAGGCAAACCATCACATCCAGTATGTCGCACAGCTCTGTCGAGCGAGAGAGGGATTACTTGGAGCAGCTTGTGCTACTGTGATCTCAGAGAGGGCAATGCTGTCCCATCTGACATCCTCATGTGTGATCAGCAGAGGAGGTTCATCAGTACCAGAAAGGATTCAGTACCCTCGTTTCACCCCTCTGTTGTTTGGGTAGGAGAAAGCACAGAGCCCTTCAGAAGCTGCTGGGCAGGAGATGCATGTGGTCTACAGGGCATGCAAAGAAGCACTGTGAAAAGAGGCTGGAAGCAAACTGCAAAGGCCCTTCTGGAGCTGCCATTTCTCCCCATCAGGTCTTCTCTTTTATTCCAGGCCCAGGCAAGTCAGCCAGACTTTTCTAATAGTAAGGAAACTCATGGAACACAAGACTTTCCCTTAAAAAATGGAGACAGTAAGGACTGAGTGCAGTGAGCAGCTGCATATTGACACAGTAGCCTAACAAGTAAGCCATTTGCTTAGAAATTGGGAAAGCTAAACTCAGCATAATCAAGTATGAAATCATGTCTTTCACTCTGCAAGGAAGTCTTTCCATTAGGTTACTGGATATTTTGGAATGCAAGAAATTGTACACCACTATGTGAAGCCATAATCTGAAATACTCAAATATAATCTAACCAGTAAGGTTGGAGTTGAGGAGGTAGTGTGGGTAGATGATGGCTACTCTTCTGAAATGTTCCCTCCATCCCAGGCAAGTGGGCACAACAGCTTTGTTCAGAAATCTTGTGGTTGTGGAGCAAATGAGAAAAAGGAGAGGTCTAATTTCAATCTCTCTCTCTCCTCTTTAATACATTCTGATTATTGTATTTTGATAAACCACGACTCATTACAGCATTTATTTTCCTCCACCTTCTTCCCTCAATACTTAGCCTTCTCCCACCCTGCTCTCTTCCTTTCTCCACCCATGCTTCCCAGGCAAACCTCCCAGCCCTGCAGAGGTCACTGGTATTTTAGAAGACATTAGAAATTGGCAGGTGAAGTTTACTGATATTTCTGCAAAGGTCAGTAAAACCAGTATTAAGCAAGATCACTGCAAAGACAAACCCTTCTGGAGCTCCAGCAGTGACCTCTCTCCAGTCTTTCAATTTCCTTTTTAACACTAGATGCAAACAGATATTCCTCCAGAGTCAACTTCATATTGTCCTTATAACCACTTATCTAACCACTTCTGTCCCACCTTAGCTAGTATTTTCCCTTATAATACCACATCAGATATTTTTGTTTATCTGAAGTCCACATAAAGAAGACCTACCACACACTCTTTATCAAGATGAGGCATTTGCTAGACAAAAGTCCATCAGGTCAGCCTGGGTTTGCAAACATCTACCCTTGCTTAGTCTGCCATTCATGATATCCCACTTACCCTCTGCCTCCCCTATATATAATCATCCTTTTCTTCACATTGCACTTTAACACCTTCCCTACTGTGTATGCTTAACCTAATCCCACAATGATCTATGTATAGGTACATCCTTTAATTCCACCATCTCCTACAGGCTAAACTAGCTAAGCAAAGCTCCCTATTCATCCTCTTACTTCTCTCAACACTGGTGTCCTTTGCTTCACAGTTATGCCAATAGAACTACTTCTGGGTGCTGTGCTAAAAACTGGATCACTGAAAAATCCCACTTCAGAAATCATCTTTATTAAAATGTTAGGGTTATTTACCCTAGAGGCAATTGTCTTCTCCCTCCATGTTGGCCATGTTCCACCCAAATCCCCTCTCCTACTCCTTCACTCTGCAGGTGCTTTCCCCCTCCATTCAAAATACATACCTGTGCAACTTCTTTTGGGAGGTTTTTACACTTTTCTGCTTGAATTGTCCTGGTTTGAGTTAGAAGAGAACTAATTCTGTTCAGTGATTTTACTCTTCAGCTCAGTTTCTTCTCAGTAGCTGCACTTTCTGAAAGTAACAGCATGTTTTCACAGAGAGTGTCTGCTTCTAGCACTCATAAGACTTGACATTTAGAGTTAGTACCAAGGATTGGTATGCAGACCAAGGTCACTCCTAAATCTTGTGTACCACATTGGGGGATGCAGAGTAAAAGGCTGCACCTGTGGGGAGTAGGAGACTGTTCAGGTGACCCTGAACTGACCAACAAGCTATTCCATTCCATATACATAAAGCTGAGGGATCATGAGGGTCAAGCTCTCTTCTTCAATAGCCAGCATCCAAGGAGAACTCAGTCCATTCAATCTCAATCCATGAGTTCTTGAATCCAGTTCCAGAATCCAGCTCTTGAATCTGGTTCCCATCTCTTGAGTCCAGTCTGGGACTTCTGCCACAGCATTGGTGGTGACAGTGATGTAATTGCCATCAGGGAGGTTGGGCTCTAGACTGGTTATGTATATATTTGTATATACTTCATTTTATTGTTATTATTTTTATTAAAGTAATTTTAGCTTCCTTTTCCAGTCCCTAAGTCTCTCTCCCTTATTTTTCCTTTTCTCTTCCCTTTGGGAAGGCAGAGGGGTTAATGGAGAGTCTCTGTCACTCGTTTAGTGGCCAGCCCAGACCTAACCCTTGACATTGAGGATGATTGTATTTCCCCAAAAGGAAGAAAATCTTCTTCAAAAAAGAAGATAAAATGACTACTTTCCTTAGGCTGACTGCACTCAACTATCTGAACACAAGGCACAGCCAAGGTACAGTAGAGTCAACCAGGTCTTTCAGGTTGAAAAGGAAGACAGCAATCACTCTTCACTACTAAACACCTTGCATTTGCTGTTAAACACCTCTGATGCAGACCTAAATTAGGGCTTATCTTTATACTGCAAGAGTAACTACTCAAGCTTTTTGCAGTTTTGCCACCAAGTAGTAAACAAGTCCACATATGATGGAGCATTGAGTGGATGAAGAATATGTAATTAAATCAAATCAATCAAAACTGAGCTCTGATTCCTGAATACACACACACACACACACAAAATATGTGAAGAGACCTTTCAATTTTAAGACAATTTACCTTCCAGGGGTAATTCACCTCAGAAACTCAAGTGACCACAAATGTGGGACACTAACCCTCAGATAATCTATTATGAGACACAACTACTATTAGGAAAATTCAAAATGGATTTCAGAGTCCTTAAGATTTTCCCATTTAAATGCACACAACCTCAAAACCAGAGAGACTTATGCCTAACAAAACCAACAAGGACTACACTTTGGACATCTTTTGCTATCACAAAGCATTGGTAGCATGAGAATAAGAAGTAACCTCCACCATTCACTTCCATTTCAGCTTCATCTGTAATACTGCAGTAACATGCTTCAGCTGCTCACTGGAGTCTACAATCAACAGCTCAGAATGACAGAATGATAACATAATAGAATTGTTATGGCTGGAATAGACCTCTGTTATGATTAAGTCCAACTGTTAACCTCACACGACTATGGTCAACACTAAACCATGCCACCAAGTACCACATCTTCATGTTTTTTGAACACTTCCAGGAACAGTGATTCCACCACTTCCCTGGGCAGCCTGTTCCAATGCCTGATAACCTTCTCAGTGAAGCAATTCTTCCTAATAGCTAATCTGAACCTCCTCTGGGCACAACGTGAAGCCATTTCCTCTAGTCCTATTACTTGCTACCCGGGAGAGGAGATCAACCCCCATCCCATTACAACCTCCTTTTAGGTAGCTGGAGAGAGCAAGAAGGTCTCCCCTCAGCTTCCTCTTCTCCAGACTAACCAACCCCAGTTTCCTCAGCTGTTCCTCATAACACTCGTGCTCTAGAGCCTTCACCAGCTTCACTGCATGTCTTTGGCCACACATGCAGCACCTCAATGTCCCTCCTGTAGTGAGGGGTCCAAAACTGAACATAATATTTGAGGCAAGGCCACACCAGTGCCAAGTGCAGGGAGACAATCACCTTCCCAGTCCTGCTGGCCACACTGTTTCTGATACAAGCCAAGATGCTGTTGGCCTTTTTGGGCACTCTGCTGGCTCATATTCAGCTGGCTGCCAACCAACACCCCCGGGGTCCTTTTCCACTGAAAAGTAGTATATAATAATATAGCTCTTTCTGTGCATGGGCAATCATTTACTCTGACACAAGCTGAAGAAAAATCTATATTTCTCCTTGTATCATCTAACTTTCACACAAACCCCATGGCTACCTATTCTGACCATTAATTTTCTGCATGACCATCTGATAATATAGCCCAGCTGCTGGCCAGTAGGTGAAAGTTATAAGCTCCTCCAACCTAATAGCAGCTTTTGTAAACTTTAGAGAAGATCAGCTACAGGTAACTTAGGTGATATCACCCAGACCAAATTACAGAGCAACCAGACAAACTGCTCATCCAGACAACCAGTGTTGACTTTCCATCTGGGGCACCAATTTCATCCACTCACACTTACACTCAAAACAGGTGTCGAGAAGAAAAGGGAAGCAGTGGTACATCTGTTTCTTTACAAATGCCAGAAGACATAAAAACTGGGGAGATACAGAAGGCAAAAGAAAAAACCAAAACCCCAGAGAGATACAGAAATAAGGACATTCTATACATAGAGGGTAGGTAGGATTATTTAGGCACACAGCTGCAAATACCTAAGCCACAACTTACAGGTCTAGAGCCACTGCACAAGTAAAATTCCATAATTCATGCAGGAAAAAAAATCTGTTAGTTCTAATTTGAAATACATAGAAGGGGAGGAGATACACAGACCATCAAATGTAGACACCTAATTTAACTATATATTCACCTTCTACTCTCAAAGACAAGAGATGGGAGGAGAGGGTGAATCAGAGACTAGTGGTGAGTAAGCTGAATCATCTTCTGGAAATGGCCTTCTCTCTCCAATGACAACAGGGAGTCTAGAGAAATGAGCTGCTTATAAATTTCAACATCTTGGATAATTTACCAAGTGGCATGACCTCATATTGGAGAATTTAGAGATAAATAAATCAAGCATTAAAATAAAACAGGTGAAGACAGGAAGAGAACAGATTTTTTTTTTTTAAAGTATAAATATATTTTACTGTGGCTTTTGGTATTCCAGGGAGAATATCTACATTAATAAATAGAGAGCAGTATTCCAGGCTGTTGTAAACATATTTCCCAGGGTGAGGTCTAATTCATAATCTTGGACAGAAATTATTCTTCCAATGTCTTATAAAAGCAGAAAAAAAACATTCACTCAGCATGGTTTCATGTTCCACAAGTACAACACAGCAGAGACTCCACTGCTACTTGATGCCTTCTGTGTTACCATAAGTTAGCTCAAAGATGATTTTATTTTTCAGGGTAATATTTTACAGGCTGTTAATCCAGAAAGTGAATTATTGCCTTTGGGGTTTTTTTGTGAAGAAAAAAAAGCATAGCTGTTGCTGTGCATGGGCAATCCTTTACTTTTCTCCTATAATATAGCAGACTTCTCACCACTCAGACTTCCTAAAGTAGCTTCACTAACATAGCTGGCTGTAAGCCCCTCAGAGCCTGTCTTGTCAATTATCTGTGAATTTAGAAGGATTTACACAAAAGATCATAATGAGCTGGGTTTGAGAGAAGCTGTAAAGGTTTGAGGTATTTATCCTCAAGTCCAGAACAGCTATGATGGAGATAGGTATTGTGCCAGCTCTTGTACTCATAGAATGAGTGTTTTTTCATTTAAATTTATGTTACACATAATGGAAACAGAGCTGTGAATTGGACAGCACTGGACCTAGAATGTCCAAGGTCTGCCTTCATCACTGGCTTGGCCCTGTCATGTTTGCACAGCCACTTTACTATATTTTGACTTTTCCCTGCCTGTTGTTATGCTGAAAGTAAAGCAGTAGAGCTCTAATCTGACTTAAATAATAAACTGCTGATTATTTTTTTTACATATAAAGAACATAAGTTTGGGGTTTTTTTGGCCACATACACAGAGCACCATCTCCAAGTACGATGCACGCTTGTCACTCTATAACTCAGAAACACTGTGTGGCTGAGTTTATGTTTGAGAAGCACTTCTGAACTTCAAGGAAGAGCAACACTCAAAGCAAATTGTAATAAGGACAGATGTTGAAGCCTGATAAGAGCTGCAGCAACAGCACAGAGCAATAACAGCTGAAAGTTATGACTGACATTTGAACCTCGTTCACGTATCTCCAAATGTCACCAGTGTTCAATGTTCAAGGCTGGCACTGGGTCCATTGCCAAGAGGGGAATCACAGAAACAGGAAGGTCTTGTGCCAGACATAGGACAGTTCTTGTGCCAGAGTATCTGCATTTCCAATGTATCTGACATCTAAAGGATTCCATTTCTGGTCTGACATCAGTTGGCATATTCAGATGTAAGAGGTTTGCAGGTACAGCTCCTGGAAAATGCAATGGCTCCAAAGAACAACTCCCGGCTGGGAGCTCTTCCCGCAGCTCTTTCCAACTCTGCCACCAGCACATTCCCTCTGCAGCAGGCTGGCACACTGCTGGCACCAGAAACAGCTTTGCTGTCTAGTTTCTGACTCTCACCTTCAGTAACACAACATATACAGGCAGAGTTCACCACAAAACTGGGGGTTTTGCATCCTTAACTTGCCTGCTCTAGCACATGGTTACAGCTGGGTCAGGCCACTGCTGTCTTAGGTTTGCTTTTAACTTGTGACATGTAGTACACACCTCTTTGTGCTTGGAGTCTGTTCTTTGTCACACAACATGAAAAAGGCTTTTAAACCACTGTTCACAGGACATTTGACACATTCAGAAATTCCCTGCTGTGTCAAAAGAATGGACTAGAGAAGTCCTCAGGATAAATAGAAAAAGCTAGAATGTGTGTTGTTGTACATGTTAATCAATCCCCTGGAACACACATGTAAAACAAGGCTTGTAGCATGGAAAATTCATCTTAATTTAAGAAAACTAAAAAAAAATAAAATTGTGAATAAAGTTAGAGGCATGTTTGATGGGAGGCCAGAATATTATTGCCCAAAGTAGAGTGATATTTATAGACCAAGATGTGCAAAACTGGAACATTGTTTTTGCTAAGTACAAATTAAGCTAATGTACCATTAAATGCTGGAGGCTCATATACATTAAAAACATGGGATTAGGGCACAGACTGTGCTATGACAAACTATCTGTGCAGAGACATGACAGGGATCCAGCACCCAGCTAGGAACTCCAAAACCAACTTGCTACTTCTCCTGTGCCATGCTTAGGATGAGCTTTCTCACTGTTAACATTACTCCAAACAATGGTGTGTTTTCTTTTTGGTTGAAACAAATTAACAATGGGTAAAAAAGGAGCAGAAGGGTATGAAGCTTAATGAGATGTAAGGCAGTACTTCTGGAGACAGTACATTTCATTTTGTTATGATGCACAGTTCTTATGTTGCATCTTCACAGGAATTTTGCTGCCTTCAGGAGGAGAAGGAAAAAGAGGACATAAGATAGAATGTTGCAATTGTAAACTAAAGTTCCATTAGAGGACATTGGAGATTATCTTTACACTGCTTGCTTCCACCTTCAGCTACAACTCAAATTTCCTTCCATGCCACCTCTGCCTCCCTCTCTGTAGTCTCCCTCTGACCTTTTCTTTCAATAAATACTTTTACCATTAAAAAACTCACTTGCAGCTTTGCCCCCTCTTGTCAACACAGAAAAGAAAGTCAAAAGACAACCAATAAGGGGTAAAATAACCAACAAAGCATCCAAATGTTACCAGGTGATTACATGCTTTGTGGCAAGCGACCACACCACTTGAGACTCACAGCTGCCTCAACAGGAGCCTCACACCTCAGGGTCCAAGAGGAAACAGATGATCTGAATACAAGGCCCTCCCCAGTCTGGAGGTCTCAGACCTTTATGGGACTTTGCTCTAACCACAGGGCTCAGTGTGCTCTAGGTAGCTCTGCCACCACAAGAGTCAAAGGACAAATGCAGAAGCGGCTGGTGAGGGACACAAGGTGAGGCACCTCCCTGAGCGAAGTGCACTTGGACATACCTGCTTTAATCCCATCCCTACTCCATCCTGTGACCTGTAGGACTGCTTTTCTAGTCTCTGCAATGACAAGTGCTCCATCCAGTGACAAGGCACCCCTGACCCAGCACCTGTCTTTATTTCTTTAATTTTTCACTAGTGTGACATAAAGGGGCTGCCACTCCATGCACATCCACCCGCATGAACAGAGCTGCCAAAAAATCCAGGCATTAGGGCTCCAAAAGACAAAATACCCTGTCCCCTAGAAGGGAAGATTCACTATCTACAAGACAATTTCTTGGAGTTCTCTGCTGAAAGTATTTCAGCAGTAATGAGAAAGAGATTTCAAGAGTACTGATAGCATGCAGAAACCCAAAACCTGTGGATTTTTGTAGGAGCTTTTCACTTTCCCAGTCCCCTTGGAAAACTCAGCCCTAACTTTATTCATAAATTATGAAGGAAAACATAGCTCTAAGCCACCTCCTAGCCACATAGTAGTCTGTTCATCAAAACAGGAGTGGGAAACAAACCACCAGACAGCACAGAGGAATTTAGGTGAGATTCCCAGACTTTCAGGACAGCTGACAAGGAACCTGCACCTCCAGACACAAAGACAAGCTGCACAGTGAAAAGCAAACACCTCCATCTCTGTAAGCCAGTCCCTGCTGCTGCTTTGTTTGCTGTGTCTGGCTGGTATGTTGTTTTCTACATTTGCTTCATCAAAACAATTATCACCTGTGGCCTTTTGAAATTATTTTCCAAAGATAAAACAATTATGCAAAGGACTAGTAAAAGCTCTCCATCTCCACTGTTCCATATCTGCACAAATTACCTTGTATTTCAGATGAATTTATGTGCATTTAATCACTACAGATTAATTAGATGGCATTCAGAAACCAGGAAAACACTGAAGAGCTAACTTCAGTTTAAGTGCACATGCAGCTAACTTGTAGCTTTTTAGAACAATTTTAATTAAAAGTACTAGAAAAACCATCCAGCTGAAAATATTGGGAGCTTTGGGATGGGCTTAGCATAGCTAATTAATTGTATATTTAATCAAAGAAGCCTTTGGCTGTAATTAATAATCTATTTTCCTCTGGTAATAAATATAATTCTGTGAAACTGAATATGTAATTTCCAGAAGGCCTTATGCACAGAAGATTCATGCTGAAAAGAGATCACTGCAACCCCAACTTTCAAAAAGCAGGTTGTTTTCTATTTAAATATGTAAGGCTATTTTGAAATCAGCTTTAAATATCATGCCATAACAACAACTCATAAAGATGACCCAAAGTGCCTTGGATTCCTCCAAAAGAGGAAAAATAATCTAAAGTGACAGTAGGTTTGAATGAGCCTGACTTTTCCAGGGAGCCATAGAGAGAATGGAAGAAATGTCCCACTAGCTCAGACCAACCACCTCTAGGTAAGATTCTTCCAGCAACAGCAATGGGAAATGTTATTTAGAGTGAGCACATGAGGCCAGCTACTAGTGGAAAATTATTCCCATGTACCCTTCCAGGAGCTCAGGGAATTTTACAGATCATCTTTTAATGGTGATCACCTTTCTGTTACTTACACAGGAAATCTGGGGGAGGGGGATGGGGAGGGGAAAGAAGCCAAAAAAAAAAAACCCCAAACAAACAAAAAGAGAAGCCTTTTTCACTTTGTTTCTACATAGTAGAGTAAAATACCTGGCAGATTTCCAGCTCTAGCCATCCTGGCCAAATACTGGATTTGATCCATACAACCAGATGAAAATACTCCCACTAATGTAACATCAACCTTCCAGCTTCAGGAGTCACAGAAACACTCATCCATCTACTCACACAGGGAAAGCAAAGAGCTGCCACAGCATCTTTTCTACCAGAGACTTCCTTTCATTTATATGACACAAATTCCCAGTTGTGCTGCTGTAACATGTTTTTCATGTGGTCCTGCACTGAATTGTTTCCACTCCTCTACTCAGTAGATGCAAATTTAAATAAAATAGCTACATTAATCTAACACAAAGCATCTTCTAGTCTTAAAATTTCTAATGTGCTAATATAAATAACAGCTTTGACTCTTTGTTTGCTTAGCTAGATCAGAATGCAAAGCATTTTACCTGCATTGAAGTATTTCATTCATTTCTAACAGTAAAAATACTTGTATACCTTTGTTTTTCATTTAACACATGAGACTGACTAGAAAATTATGAGTCTGATGCACCCCCTGGTACAATTAAATTGGCAAACAGATTAGATATTGATCTGCTAGCAAACATATATTGATGAATACCAGCTTATTGGGAATTAGTGTTGAAATGGATGCTTCATTTATAATATATATGTATAGACACATACTACAACCTCTGGCCATTATAATTGGACTACAGTAAATTTTATAGATCCCTGCTTCTCTTTAAACACAAACAAGTAAATTTTATAGATCCTTGCTCTCCTTTAAACACATGCAAGTACAGCTGATCTGCATAGATTTCATAGCTTTACAGGGAAGACTAACTGTAAACACTTTTCCTGTAAGAAAACCTAATGTTGCAGTTCTCTGCCTTCTCTTCTACTTTCTGTCCATCTATTACAAGTATATTCTCCCCTTTTCATATCTAGGAATCAAAACCTTTCTCAAGGACCTTATTCTCATGGACTGCTCTTTCAACAGGACACCAAAAAACTTCAGCACTGTAAGCCAAAAAGTTGAAACATGGCTTTGAAATCATCTTTAAGTCTCAAGTATAGCATTTCAATGATTTCCTTTTGTCAGGTAAAGTGGGACATACATTTAACTATAAAACTCTCTCTGTTGCCTTCCAAGAGCTACAGTTAGGCCTTTCTCCATAGCAAACAAGTCCTAATCACACTCAGCTAGTCTATCAGCTTTGTTCTTGCCCATGCTAAAACATCTCTGGAAGAGGACTTTGCAAACTAGTCTAATTACAAAGGGCTTTACTCTGCACACTTACTCCTTAACCAGCATCTCCTAATAGCAAATCATTCTCAGTATTCAGCCACATACTCCTTCATTCACTATTGCTGTTGCTAGCTGCACATCATTTGGCTCTCTTTCCACTGCCCAGCATATCATCAGTATTTTTCAAGACATCCTCAAATGACATGACAGTTGAATACCTTTGGAATACAGACATAAATATGTATCTTGGTTATGTGCAGCAAGAGTATGCAGAAAAAAGCACAAACCAACAACTTGTATTTAGGCTCCATCCTGATGACAAGTTTTCCCAGTATTTTTTTGTGCAGCCCTCTTTTTAGAGGATGTCAGCCTGTGTATGTGTTAGCTTTACTCAGGCAGTTTGTTGTATAAACAGTAAAGGCAAGAAACTGCTTTGTAGTAAAGACATGTTGGAGAGGAATCAAGCATACCATAACCACAGAACTTGCAGTATAAAACCCTTCATTTCCACCTGTGAATCTTCCACAGCAAGCCACTTGCTGCCAAGGTGTAATACCTTAGGCAGCACTGATTAGAAGATAAAAGTGATATTGTAAAGCAGTCAAAACCAGCTGTGCCAATCAACAACTGCACATGTAAGAAGAACAATAAAGACAGATGAGGCAGGATATTAGGATATTCACTTAGTACCACACATGGTATCAATAACATTTCATATTCCACATCCTGAAATGGTAGAAATCTTCACATCCATAACACTTACTAGGTATGTTTTCAAGCTTTGCCTTCTGTTCTTTTACAGAATTGCTTCACCCTGCATATTTCACAGGGAAGGAGACTGGAAAGTGGTGTGCTTAATAAATGGAACCATTAAAAAGTTTGGATTGCTCTTGTGTTCACAGGCATTATCACAGCAGAAATCATTCATCTCTTCTGCTCTGACTAGATTCTCTACCTCAAACTTAACAGAAAATAAAAGTGCATCAAAATAGAAAAATGGCAATCTGATTGATGAGTAAAAATGATAAAAATGCTGCTTGATATGCCCTAATGCTTAGGTATACCTTCAGGATCTCCTTTAAGAAGACACCAGAGCAACTATATGTTTAAAAAAATAAATCAAAACCAAAGAGGTGGCTTTGAAAACATCAGAGTATGCAGTATGTCTCATTTCTACTGTAAGAAATGGAGTGGGATTTGATTTCCTCTCAATTGTTTTCCATAAATGATCTAATAACAGAGAATTTATCTGTTTCAATGACACAACACAAAGTTAGTCATGGTGTTATTGGTATTATTATCTAAAGACATCAGAGTGAAGTACATAGAACATGATAGTGTATCTCATATAAGAAAGAGTCATACAGTGGTTCCACAATTTGCTGATCCTAAATATATTTACAGTTGTATCATTCTGCATTATAATCACATTTCTGATGCATTGCCAAAGTGCATGATAGCAAGTTCATGGTACAATGCCAATTACATGACACTGTGGGAGAACAGACAACTGTTGAACCAGCATAAAGTTAGAATGGTGCAGACAGATGATATCTGATTTGGTATTAAGCATAAGCCTGCTTGTAGGAAATTAGCCAATCAACACTGATTCAACAAAACTGGAAGATGAATTTTAACCCAGTCAATGGTAAGTACAATGCAGTCACAGAACTTGCTCTCTTGCATTTATGAACCATAGAGCTGCATTTACTGCATCACTGAATGACAGCCGAAGAGAGCTGGGCAATATCCATGGAATTTTGCCAGGTAAGCCTTTCATCTCATCCAAAACAGACACAGCAACTTTAAATGAAATGAGGATTTCAGCAGTTGCTCTGAATTAAACTGAGCTCTATTAATTACACAAAGGCTTACAAAAGGGTAGTTAAGCACATGTAGAGCAAAAAGTGGTGTAAGCAAGGTGTAAGAACTCGGAAAGAGAGAAGAACAAAGAATTAGCAGGTTGGAACAGTGAAGGGTTACCTTAGTCAGGTGTAGGCTATGAGAAATAACATAATATGCCCAAATCTCTCTATCTAGTTCATGATTTTGGGTATGAGTGATATTTGTCTGTCTCTGAGGTGAATTTCCTGTTTTGCAGATGCAGTTATACCACAGATCCTACTGGCAACACCGTTTCTGAGCCAAGCCAGGATGCTGTTGGCCTTCTTGGGCACACTGCTGGCTTATATTCAGCTAGCTGTCAACCAATACCTTGAGGTCCTTTTCTGCTGGGCAGTTTTCCAACCACTGTGTCCCAAGTCTATAGCATCACATTGGGTTGCTGTGACCCAAGTGAAGGACCTGGCACTTGGCCTTGCTGAACTTCACACAATCGGCCTCGGCCCATTGATCCAGCCTGTCCAGATTCCCCTGCAGAGCCTTCCTACCCTCAAGCAAATCAATACTTCCACCCAATCTGGTGTCATCTGCAAACTTACTAAAGGTGCAGGTGCACTTGATCCCATTACCCAGATCATTGATGAAGCTATTGAACAGGACTTGCCCCAGAACTGAGCCCTGGGGAACACCACTTGTGACTAGCTGCCAATTTGATTTGAATAACAGAATATGATCCCAGACCTTGAAAGCCTCGAGAATTAACCACTGGTAAATCCAGTAATTTGAACAAATAGAGGCTAGAAGTCAAATCATGTTGCTGGAGAAGGATGAGTGTGAAGACAAAACAGAAGGGAAGGAGATAAAAACAAACGGAATTTCTGCTGTAAATTCATGACAGTTGTGCAGGGGGGAAAAAGGTTTTGACTCTATTTTACTTGCCCTCTCTCAGGGCCATAGTGAGTTCATTTTTCAGTCAAGGAGAAGAGACAAAGGATTTGCTGCATCTTTTTGATGGGGGGGTGGGGAGGGGGAAAACATGGTAAACATCCCAAACTTCAAACTTTCCATGACAGGGCTTTGGTCAAGACAAAGTAAAACTCAAAATGCAAGGCACACCACATGTTAGAGGAAGATCTACTCCAGCTTTGGCCAGTGCCTGTCCTGGTGGCAATGTCCTGGCTGGTATATTGTATTGAATCACATAGTACCCATGGCTCAGTGTGTTGTAAGACAGAAGATTGGCTGGTGTGAACTGGCCTAGATGGTAACATTTAGATGGAAAATGGCAGGACCACAAGCTAAAATACAGGAGAAATATCTATCACAGAAAAATTACAAGCTACTCATGAGTCACAGAGATGAAGAGCAAGTGGATAAGAACCACTAGCCTTGCTTCCTCTAATCCAGGAATAAATGTGTCTCAATTCTTAACTCTCACATGTTTCAGGAGCATCTACAGTTATTCTCCAAATTAGATAAAGCACCAGGATCAGATACAGTGCATTAAAAAGGAAAACCTGCAGAGATAAAGAAAGACAAAGCTTGTTCATTCTTGTTGTGGACCACTTCTAAGCTCTTTTTCGTGCTCATATCATTGTTAAGACTTATTTTACTTTTCTTTTTTTTTTTTTCAAGTTGCACAACTTTCATTGGTGAGTAAACCAAGAATAGTAGGTTTCAATTCCTTTCTCCACAACTCTTTAATCTGCTTAGCTGACTGTATTAGCCACTTTCTCTGAATAAAGAACAGGGGAAAGTTCAACAGCAGACTGACAGAGTAACGAGGCCACAAAATATAGATGAAAAGAATACATGTCTAAATGTCTGATGAACTGATATTAGCATATAAATGCAATATATGCACGACAGCAGCCTTTGAATTAAATCACAAAGAACACTGTCTACTTGATTAGTTGTTTGTTTTTTCTTTTGAGGGGACACATCAGAGCTACAGATTGATGCTTTAATAAGGAACCCACAAACCTTTAGTGGAGATTAAAAGGGCTAGTGGTTAGATGTCATAATTCATGGATACTGATTGCACAGGACTTTGACACGAATCATTAATTGTCACTGTGTAGCTGCTACCTTCTGAAGTCACATACTCAATTTAGTTCTAGTTCTTACAAGATGTGGTAGGATCATTAAAGAAAGCTTGAGGCTAAGCACTGATAATGGAAGTATCTTAATATTCTCTGTACTTTTACAAAGGAACAGCATGTCATAGATCAGTTCTATGTATTGCACCTAAACTCTCAAAAGAAAAAATATGGCTTTTTGTTGCCTCTACCATTATCTAAGGAAGTGAGGTGTTAAGAGTTTCTGCACTCTTTTGCAAGCCTGAGGCACAGGAGACCCATGAAAAACATTCAATGCACTGAGGGTTTGTGCATTTCCTTTGTTTGAGGTCTGGTTTACCTTTTGGACTAATCTGGCCGATGGTAAGTAAAAGTTACTGTTTGTTTAAAATAAAGAGAAAGCAATTAAAAACAAAGGTTGCCTTCTTTTTAACTTTGAAGTCTTCAGAAGTTCTAGGAGGTAAGATCTTTTTTTTCCCCCTCTAATGGCAGTCAGGGTGGACAAACCCCCAGATTAATGTAAAATAAACCAGAAGCTTTGCTATTCTCCCTCCTTTCTTCTCTGCAGTTGCTCCAGAGCAGCAAACCAGAAACACAGCAGAATAAACAGAGGCTAAATGTGCCCATGCAGGCAGAAAAGCAGATGAACATTTCAACACAAGGCCAGGTCTCAGTGCTCATAATTAAAGCAATAGCAGGGTTTAGGTCAAGTAAACAAGTATAGGAGAGGCATGGAGGGGAAGGAGGTTCCCTCAGGCCACTGTGTCTATCCTGCCTGGGAGGACTAGCAGCTTTACTCTACCACAGGCTTATACTACCATACAAACACGACAGCATCCACCTCAGCTGCCTTTTAGGTATTCAAAGCTATACATCTAGAGGCTGCAGGCTTCCTTTGAAGTCAAAGTGGGGAAGAGGGCAGCTTCAAGCCAATGCATCTGATCCATTTCATCTGCTAACGAAGAGGTCAGCTGCTCTCTGATGGTGCCTGTTTCTTACCCTGCTTTTTCCAAGTCCAGGCACATGATTGAAATGTGGCAGATGAATCCCATTCAAATTTCATTCGTTTCTTGACAGCTTGGCTGCTGATGGCAATGTTCTAGTATTTCATCTAGACAGCAACCAGGCATCAGCCCCCATGGAGAGAAAAATATACAATAAAAAAGTCCAGCAAGAGCATAATAAAGTAAAAATAGCTACACTAACAAGCCACCAGAAGTTTTCATTTAGGTAGTCTTACTTTCACTTACATTTTGCTAACTAGATACAGACACCAGCTAATTAAGATCACCTTCCAGTGTTTTAATGGCTTCATCTGAATACTGTCACTGCTCACATAGGACCATTTTCAGAATGATACTGAGCTCAGGATTTGGCTTTATGCCTCCAACAGCCATAGGGTTTTGTTTACAGAGAGACTGTGAGCTGTTTCTCAAAGTGAGACAGCACAACTTCAAAACTTCAGGGAGCTTCAGAACTGGAACTAATTCACTGCTCATAAAAAAGGAAACAAAGCCCAAGAAGAGAGCTCAGCACCACAATTTCCCCTGAGGCTAGCCAATTAATTTTGGTTGTGGTATATTTGGAAGATTCAAATCCTGCTCTGTTTACAACTCATTCTATATTATTTAACACGTTATCGCTGTCGACATCACATTAATTAAATAAGCACAGAGACAGATTGTTCCAGCTCTTGAAAGCAGAGTGAATAAAAGACCCCACAAGAACAGATTTCTCTCCCTCACACATTGCAAACACCAGATCAGAGCTAGAAGTATTTCCTGTCACAGTTTCATCAGGTACCAATCTTTCAGCAACTAAGCAATTTCTATTTTGATTACATGCAGCACATGATGAATTAAAAGCTGCCAGAAGTCTCACAAAGGCATTCCTGGAGCGGGTAACCTTTTTTCCTGATTTCCCTCTGAGATCTCATGCACCACAATGGGAATTTACTGCACCATGATGTCATGGGAAACTCGTGTGAAGGAGTTTGCTCTCAGCAGCCCCTGAGCAGCATTGATTGCAGACTGGAGTCATGTCCTGCTTCCTGCATCCTGGGGAACTGATTTAGAGCAGTAAGGGAGACATATATCTGGAAAAAAAGCACTGCTAAAGCACTTCCTAGATAGTGAAAACCATCCCATTTAAATGTCTGCATGTTCATACCCTGACAGGGTCTCTTAGGACAGATAATCTTTTAGCTTCTCCTAGACATTCCGTGGCTCTTCACTCATCATCAATATATTCGTAATGCCACCAATGGAAAAGAAAGTACTTCCTTCAGTTCCTGCAGACCTGAAGGAAGGCTGCTGCTGAGAGAAAAACCTGCTTGGAAAGATCTGATGGACAGCCAAAACAAGCAGGTTGTTGGGCTACACTGCTCTTGCCCTCTTCCACCCAGTACAGTTCACCCAGAGCAGGACTGCTGCAAAAATATGATTTCTCTCCTCCATTCTCTTAATTAAGATTTCTCCTTCCACATACTGACTCCAAGAATCAGAATAACTGCAGCTGTTTCTGTTTCATGTTTTCTTCATATTTCCTTTTATGCATCTTTGTGTCCTAACTTGGTCTCCTCCTCCCCAGCTAACACACTGTCTCTTGGCCAAGGAACTGCCCTTCATGTCCTCTGCATCTCCAGGATTTCGACTGTTAATGGATGTACTGTATGCAGAGTTCATTTGTTTCATACACACAGCCTATGGGAGCACCTTGGAATGACCACGCATCTTTCAGATGTGCTATTAATATAAAATAAACTATTTTAACACATCCTTAATCTTTCTTTAATAATCCATCCTAAGTAAATTATCTTGAAGCAATGCTGGGCTATGATTGATGGTGCTCTCTATAAAATCTCACTCTTGGCTCAGTTCAAAAGTAATATTCTCCTAATAATAGAAAGCTCACCCTGGATATTCAGACAAGCTTCTTGAAGAAGAAGATGGAGAAGATGGAGAAGAGTGCCTGCATTTCTCAGACTAGTTCAGTGAGTCTCCTATTCTGTAAGAAACAAGATAGATGCCTTCCTCACAGCACTAAGAGCTCAGCCTGGGTATGCATCACCAGAGTTATCGCTAAGTGCAGCATCACTGTTCATGAAGTACTAGCACTCCCATGCAAACAGCCCTTATCAGAGTTGTATTTGCACATCTATACAAGGAGATTGTTGTAAAGGCATGGACACTTACTGGAACAGCCTGTGCCCTATGCTACTTGAATTACTGATCAATTCCAAACAGATTACTAACAACTATGAATCGTTTAAAACCTTATAATAAATCACATAGACAAATAAAACATGCCTAGGGTGAATAATTTTCTCTTTCTCTCTTCCTCTTTCTGAATTCACTACCAGAAGCATGGCAATAACTTATTTATAGTGAGGCTACCTTCTAAAAACCAAAAGGGTAAGTGATTCAAAGAGGTGGTGGTCTTTTGAAGTAAAAAGAGCTCCTCATGCATTATTATCTCAGCTGCCAAAATAGAGACTGTTAATGAGTTTATCCTACCAAATACTTGTATCTCTGAAGAAGTTCATCATGAAAAACTGGCAACTATGGTAACAGATTGCCTTTTTGTTCCTTCTAAAGCATTTCACTCCAACAGCTTTGATAAACACAGAATCCTTAAAAAATGCAGTGATGTCATCTAGTAATACATATCCCAGTGCCCTAATTCAGCAAAGACAAGTGAATAATAAAAGGAAATAAATTTTATTGATCAGGTAAGGTAGATCACACAGTACTTAAGAAACTATAGCCTTGCTGAGCTATATTTCAACATTTATCTTATTATTATTTCACAGGGACTTCTTACATTTCATTGTAGCAAACAGGCTTCTTATTCCTTCCATAGAAGGAAAACACTTCTGGCTCAAAGATCCCCATTTCTTAAGTGAATGGAAAATACAGAAAATACAGTTTAAAAAATATTCAAGATCCTTAGCAGTTTACTGGATCTAGGCCCTACACCTCATGCCACAGAATATTACTTCTTCATGTATTACAGGAGACTTTCCTTTCTCTGCTGCTTTACTTTGCTCTCTTAAAAGGTAAGCAAACTTTTTACCATTGAATAAGCTACGAAATTTGGGGTAAACCTAGATGGTCTCTAAAGTTTTACCAGAACCATCATCTGTACATAGAAAAGGGAATGTGTATGACATCAAGGAAAAAGGCTAATACTCCAGATGAAGTAGCTGGCTTTCTAATTTCCAATCACAAAGACAAGTCTCTAAACTGTTAGATTGGTACTGAGTTGGTAAATACCTGAAATACAAACTTTGACATGAACTCACAAGGACTAGTCATTCTTATTCCATTCTAAGCCACACCAGGTTTCAATCTGTGAAGACCAACATTAACCAAATCTTGCAGAACTCACAAATCTCTTATCTAGGACACAATGTTTATTGCTTTGAAACTCATCACAGTATTTGCATTTTACTGTTTATTTTCTTCAGATCATCACACAGGCTCAGACTGCTTTATCCTTTCAACTCATATACCAGTCTCTTCAGTGAAGACACCCTTCTCTTTTTCTACATTACCTCTGAGTCTTCAAAAGTGCCAGTATGGATCCCACTACAGGAGTCCTTATGGTTGCATGCATTGTTATGGAGGCTTCTACAGTTTACACCAGAACAGCAGTTATCTACACACTTCTGTCACAGAAATTGCTCTAATTTCACAGTCTTTGTAGATGCTGCAAGGCTTTGTTCTTACAGAATTAACATAATTCCTCCTGAACTTTAAAGCATTTTTTTAACTCAGCATAAATATATATGCTGTAGTCCCAGCAAAGATTTAGGCAAGTGACTGTTTCACTATTTCCAGTGAGGATTTGAGCAAATGTGACTTGTTCTCCTAGTGCACGTGCAAAAGTCAGACTCAGTGGTGTCAGAGCTGGAGCTGTCAACACTGTAACTGCCAGTGCCAAGAAATGACCAAACCAAGGACACTGGCAATATCAAAATACAAGAAGACCTGAAATCAAGCCTTCAACAGAACAAGTAAAACCACAACAGAAGCCTTCCCCAGCACTGAGGCAGACATACTCGCTGCTGATAAAGTCCTCACTGCCTGATCCTTGAAAGGTTTTGAGGAAGCATTGGGTAGTACTAATTTATATTGTCTTATCCTAGCCATAATCATCCCTTCTGTATCCAAGTTGATCTGTAGGTGCTGATAAATAGATGCAGCTTGAGCTATGTGGCCTTTTTGAATGGGAAGGATTTGTACAGTGGAGCATCCTGAGGGAAGGAGCAGACCAGTTTGAAAGAGCAAGATGAGTGGGAGGTCTGCCAACAAGGCATGTAGCTGAACAGGCAGGCAGGGGCTTGGTCAGGAAATCCCTACCAAAACCAGTGAAGTGGGTTAAAAGAAGAATCAAGCATGCATCTCTCTTGAAGCTACAGAGAGTAACAGTGGGCAGCTACAACCATCTTGGGGTTTATACCATTCTCTGCAGCAAAACACAAGTGCTTGCATTGCTACTAAGACACTGCTGCCCAAAAGTGTGTGCATTCTCATACACACAGTGACATGTGCCTGTGTCCCTATGCATGTGCAGGTAGATTTCCACTGACATGTTCTGAAAAAAACACAGATTAGCATTGTTAATTATATTACCATCTTATCACCTATAAAATGTGGTGGATTTATCAGGAATCTGTTGTATGAATGTATGCATAACCAACAGTCTGTGCCTAGAAGAGTTTGCATATCAGTATATGAACAAAAAAAACCCCAAACAAATGAAAAAAAAATAAACCAGAAAGAGGAATACAAATTGATAGTGAGACTGAAATGTGCTTAATCAGCATATTATTTGTCATCATCCCATTCTGTAACTCACTACTGATGTTAAATTGTATCTCTGTTTTTGAGATTATAATGAGGGACCCTTTAAAGAGTTACAGAAATATGCACAACTTCAAGGATGCAACAAAAGGCAAAAAAGCTGCTGAACACTGGATCTAACTGGACCTTATTTTTAAACAAATCCTCCTGATTCTTCAACTAATGGAAAACAACCAAAACCTAAAACACTGAGCATTTTTAAAGATGTCACCTCTTTTATTCCAATTACACTGAAAGTCTGGCAAGCTGAGTCAAACACACTCCAGTAATCCCCAAATGTATTCATTCAGTTACATTTCAGTAAACCCCAAGTGGATTCCTTTAGCTACTTGGAGGAAAAGGAAGTCTTTTATCATAATATACTGCTTTTTCAGAATAAGAACAATTTTAATTTTAGGGTAGCTAGTTAGCCTCCAAATAGCATCAATGATGCTGAGAATTCTTTTTGCACAGAGAAATAAGAAGTTTTTAGCAGTCAAAATTAGTAGCTGCTGCTGAGATTTCTGAAAGCTACCAAAAACATCAGGGAGTTCCCAGAAAGCTGTTTTAACCAAACAGAGCTGAAATCTTTTGTAACTACAGTGCTTTGTTCTATTCCTAGAACCCACCTCACAAGACAGGCTCAAACAGTGTGAGAAGGCTAAGGGAGACCTTACTGATGCCACTAACAGTCTCATAGGGAGGTACAGAGCGGACAGAGCCAGGCTCTCACCAGCAATGCACAGCAGCAGGATGGGAGCCAGTGGACACAAGTCAAAACAAGGGAAATCCCAGTCAGACATCAGGAAAAATGCTTTGCCACGGGGATGATGAGACACTGGGACAGGTTCATAGAACCATTAAGGTTGGAAGAGACTTCTAAGATCACTGAGTCCAAGTGTTAACACTGGCAAGTACACAACTAAAACACGTCCCTCACCACCACATCTACACGCTGTGCAGCCTCCATTCTTGGAGAAAGCCCTGAGTAACCTGCACAAAACTGCTCTGGCAGGGGGCTGGACTCCAGCCATTCCCTCCAACCTACTGTCTATGACTCTCTTCACAGCATGTAACTCAAGGGAAGAGAAATGAAGAGGAAAAAAAATAACTTACCAGGCAGCTGGGCATTTTAAGGAAAATAAAAGGGCCCTTACCTGAAAAACATAACAGAAAGCAAAACCTTTAATAATTCATCAAAATCACCAGGGTAATGAATTGTAGTAACTCCCTGTACATAAATAACACACACAATTACACATTCATGACATTGTAAACATTTCCCCCCCATATGCTCATACTCTGTAAAAGATAAGCTACAGCTATGCTGGAATGCATACCAGGGGTCTCTTCATCTCTGCACCTCCTGTGACTTATGCCCACAGCTCCGAGAAAATAAGTTTGTCATCCGTAGACTCTGTGACCTGAACGTTTTCATACTCACTTCTTTACTATTTCAGTTTCATCAGGCATGTGCCAACATTTCTTGTAGACAATTTCACCTTCAGTCCCTGCTGAGGATCTGTCCACTAATGACCATAATGAAACATGCTTTGTGTGAGAGCCTGTTCATTTATTTTCATTCCCGTGAGTGCCTTCAGAGACCAGTGTTGCAATCACGGCTACTTACTATTTAATTCCCAGCCAAATTTATGGCCAAATTGAAAAATGGATGCAGGCTGCCTGATGCAGGATGCTTTTGTCTGAAGTGTCCTCGTGGAATCATTATACTTGCATTAATCTTTAATCTGCAATTAAACAATCAGTTCTGTGTAAAAGATAGCTGCAAACAGATCTCCTGAATGTGTGTTAGACAATATAAATTAACGGGTGTATGCCTGCCGTGGAGGGTCTGGGGGAAGAAGTCAGCAATTAGGACAGCATCCATCACTGGGCTCCAGGTCAGCAAAAGGTTAGGGGAGAACCAGACCTCCCTGAGGTGCTACCTGCTCTGCTCTAGGGCTGTGCCTGCGGCTGTTGGGGAACAGGGAAAGAAAAGCCAGGTGGGGGTGGAGGAAAAGGAGATACAATGGATTAAGGCATGGCTTCGCTGATAAATCTCTCTTGGCAGAAAATGCAACCTGCTTTGAATCTGTTTCTCTCCAATTAAGAGCCCTGCTTCCAGCTCCAGCAGATGCTTAATTGGAGACTGAGGCTGCCAGGCAGGCACCAGCACCACGATCATTAACAGGTAGTTTGAAGCCATTAAGGTGCTCCTGCTTGTCAATTCCCCTCTCATATACCACTGACATAAACAAATGCATCTTCTTCCTCATGGCAGCCAGCTCACCTCTGTAGGGAGAGGTGCATGCCTGCGTGCTGCAAACTTGCCTTTGGTCCTGGGGCTGCAAAGTTATTAAATTAGCACCCAAGATGTGTGATTCAGCAGGGAATACAAAGGACCTTCCTGCCTGGTGGCAGAGTAATATTAGAGTGGTACCAAATGGCTTCAACAATAGGTAAGCAGAAGGGCATCTGTTTCAGATTTGACTAAAATTGCACAATTAGATCTCAGGAAGAGATCCGTCTGCTCACGTGTGGTTTTACCAAATGCTCTCGCCTGATCCAAATAGGGAACCAGCTCTCACACCTCAGTGGACATAATTTCTGATGCAAATGTGGGCACTACCTTAAGAAACCCTATACCTGTGCAGAGCCTTTTATATGAATAGATGACTGCACCAATACACCAGGTTTTTTAATTATAAGCGTGGAGAAACAAAACCACAATGATACTCGTGAACCCTGCCTTATTACAAGACATTTCTCCCTTGCAAGGTTTACTCTTAATAATTCACATTCACTTACTGGGTTAGAAGGAAAAAAAAAAAGTCACTGGATCCATGTCAAGCAGTTAAGATTCATTTTGTTTTCTCTTACAAGGATATCCTGACAAAAATTCACAACTGCCCCATTTAATGATGTAAAGAATCACTACGACATACCATTTGCAGCATACAAATCAGCCAATCTTGACAAACATACACTAATTAAGGGCAAGTAAGTAAAAGGCATTTATTGATTGCAAGGTCTGAAGCACCAGAAAACTGATTAAATATATGTTGTTAAGGAGTTAATAAATGATTTCACTCTGCTATGCCATACTCTGTGTACACCCAGGGCTATGGTAGCTAAATGGCAATTCGATGCTATAGTCTTCCATTATTTCCAGTGGGTTAATAAGACAAGCAGTCAGGCGGTTGTCTTCTCTTCAAACAACAGCATTAACACACTCACTTGTGCAAAGGAATAAATGACACCCAGCAAGTGAGGACAAAACTACCACATAAAAAAATATGTTGCAGAAAGAAGACCCATTTGTTTAAACCAATTGCAAGAGACCTCTCTGTCAGCTGCTATGCAAAGATAGTACTTTACGGCTGCACAGTGACCACAGAAACTTCATAGCAATCGTCCACTGGTAGGGAGAAGAGTCATGCTTAAATGTGTGACCTTTTGAATGGACTCTATTCCTAAAGTAACACATAGTCCTCACAGACTACCACAACTGTCAAACAGAATCATTATGGTTGGAAAAGACCACCAAGATCATCAAGTCCAACCATTCACCCAACACTACCATGCTCACCACTAAACCACGTGTCCAAGAACCATACCTACATGTTTTTTGAACTATTCAAGGGATGGTGACTCCATCACCTCCCTGGGCAACCTGTTCCAATGCTTGCTAACCCTCTCAGTCAAGAAATTCTTCCTAATATTTAATCTGAACTTCCCCTGGTGCAAATTGAAGCCATTTCCTCTTGTCCTATCCCTCTTTTCTGGCAAACTGACTCTTCAACAACATGCTGCTCAGGGTTCAATGAGTCGGATCATCCTGACATGGAAAACCTAGGGCCAAGCTTCAGGTGAGAAACATATGGAGTTGTCTCCTGCAAGATCACGTAGATAATAACACATTTGCTAACTGTCACAGAGGGCAGGGGCGTGCTCCCAGGTGAGCAGAGAGGAGGGCAGCCATATCATGCTGCATCCACATAAGCCAGGGCAGGGCAGTGGACCCTGCCCAAGGAGCTTGCTGCCTTGTCCGACTGCAGCTGGACAGGAGATACAGGGCTTCCTATGAGCCATGGGAAGGGACTGTCTGGGGCTTGGTCACCTCCCTGCCTAACACTGGCTCTAAGCCATGAGCAGTTTGGGCAGACAAAAGCTAGAAACTTCAAGTTCCGTTCTACCAGAAGAATTCACTGCTCAGGCTGAATAAGCATAATATAAATTAAGCCATATATTTACTATTTCCAATTCCCATCCTACCTCTAAGTGATGCTATACCACACTTCTCCTCTTCACACTTCAACACTGCTTTATAAAATACCAAATGAAAATACAGCTTTCACTAAAATTCCCAAAACTGTCAACTTTTTCCTTTGCTTTCAATTGCTACAATACATGCAATTGCAGAAAGGGATCAGAAAACAAAGGGATGTTTTGCAAGTTCCCAGGTGAAGTAAAAAAATCAACCTCTTCTTTTCCTCCTTCCTCACATGTACATGAGCAGAGCCACACACACACACAACATAAAAATCATCAAAAAAGAGGCCTGGGCAGACCTCAGATGATCACCTAATCCACCCCTATCTCAAGGATTTACCTGAAAGGAGTTTATTTAATCTGTTCTCAGAAAATTGCTACTAACAGGCACCTACCAGCAACTCCAAGTCATCCTTCTTACTCTTGTAAGATTTTTCTTGGACTCAAACCCAAAGCTGTACTGTTACAGTTTAAACACATTATTTATTGTCTCACCCTTCACAGGCATGGAGAAGAAATACTCCTCCATGTACCTTTAAAAACCAGACCTCTCCAACCCCTAAGGATAACAAACCTCTTGAACTTCACTCTCACGCCAACCCTTAGGTGTGAGTCCAGCCTAGCAACTCTCAGTAACACGCATATTAATTCTCTTGTTTTTTTCCTCCCCTCTTTTCCCCCTTACATAAATTATGAAGCTTTACACACTGAGCCATGCTGCATATCCTTAGCAATAATGCTCCAAGAGCACTGCACTATTTTGACCATGCCAAATCTAAAGCAGAGCATGTGCTGCTTTGTGTCTGTCAGTCACACAGCACTCTCCTTCGAAGCCCATCAATAAGCACGAAGGGATGGTGGTCACCTGAACAATGCTTCTATATTCAGCTCAGCAGTCTCCACAATTTTAACCAGGGTACTGGGAAGGATAAGGAGAAAATAGATTTATTTTTTTTTTCCCCCCAATCAGGTTAAAATGTTTCAAGTGGCTCATTTTTGCTCTCTGTACACTTCTGAAAGATGACTAGGAGTCAATTTGAGAGATTAAGCTCTGCTGGAGGTGCAGTGTATTCATAATAGATTAACAAGCCAGAATGCCTCAATTTTGGTTTGACACTGGCAATAAACTAAACTACACAAGGACACACACACACACAGAGGTGAGAACAAAAACTCAAGATAGTGACAATGGATTGCCCTCCAGTAGTAAGGAGGAAAACTTTAAGAAGGTTTTATTTGCAAAAATACTGTAAACCAGTTATTGCTCAACAAATCTCCAAAATGAAAATTGCCTCTAGGAGAGTCCCATTAAAGCCACAGAGCAAGCTACAGCAACTGAAGGAAAGAGGATATGATCTCACAGCTTTGTTGCTTTAGCAACATTTACATTTTGGAGACAGCAGGAGGCCCTGTCAGGCATCACAGCCCCACTGCACCAAGCCAGTGTACAACTGGGATCTCCTCCCCAGCCAGCTTACCAGCAGGTTAAACCTCTTCAGATAAATGAGTTGATCCTATCTAGTCATTAATACTTTAAATAAATACTCTTTCCTCTTTGAGGGCAAACTTTCCACCTCTGAACACACTTCTAGAAATCATGCATAACTGTATTTATTTAATTGGAAATAAATCTACACACACTGCAAGCTTTTGAAGGCAGAAAGCATACAAACATGTCACAGCTCACATGAATAATAGCAGCTGGAAGTCAGGCTCCTCAGACCCTCTGACACCGCGATGGATCGGAAAGTCAGTATCTCAGTGGGAAAATGTTTTGTCAATTAAAAAGTTCCTTTTATTCCTTCTGGAAACAGAAAGTCTGAAGTCAGGTTTTTAAATGAAATGCTTCCTACTTTGCTGAACTATATCAAAGCCAAGAGGTTTCTTATAAGATTGGAATAGCTCAGATTTTTCTGGTTGCCTTGTTATTTTTTTCCTTACTGTGCTCCCAGTTGGGATTGGGAGACTCACTGGAATGAAAGCCTATAAAAGATGCATTTGCAGAAATTTGAAGACATAACAGTATTACAAAACAATGGCTGAAAGCATACTCTGCTTTCTTACAGAGGCTTCCAATTTACTTTACAAGATATCAAAATTCTACAGCAACTACCTCCTTTAAGTATTTCTGTAGGCTGATCAAACACCTATCAAACTTTGAAATTGAATTAGCTTGGAATAGGATCATAATAACTGAACATCACATTAACTGAGCGTCCAAAACATAATCTACATGATCACTGACAAAAAAACCAAACCAAACAAAAACCTAAACACAAAAAAAACCCCAAAACCAGAACATAAAAAACCTCCAAATCTCCCAAAACCTCCAAAAAAGAAACCCCCTAAAATCAAATCAAAATCCCTCTTGCTTTTCTGTATTTTTATTTCACAACCAGAAGAGAAGTGGAGAAAATCAACTAATTTTCAGAGCAGCAATAAGAAAATATGACCACACAACAGTAAAACTTGGATCAGAAAATTATGATGTTGACCTTCAAGACAGTGAAGCATTAACATAGAATCCTAGAATGGTTTGGGTTGGAAGGGACCTTAAAGATCATCTAGCTCCAACATAGGCATAAATACCTTCCACTAGACCAGGTTTCTCAAAGCCCCACCAAACCTGGCTTTGAACACTTCCAGGGAGGAGAGAATGCTGTAGGTTGCCCACAGTCTGATGGAGCCCTTGCTAACATGAACCTTGACCATTTCATCAGGCTGTGCAAACATGCTTCTGCCTTGCGTGCTGCTGGGAATTGTTCACCATTGCTGACTTTCTTTGAAATGATGAAACCCCAGAACTTCCTAGGTTTGAGGCTGTTAATGCTTTTTAGCTCTCTTCAAGTGTGCTTCTCTTGTCTCTCAACCTCCACTGACAATTCCTCAGAAGTACTGCAGTACTTCCTTACTACCCCAAACACAGCAAGAGATTAAAGCCCTCTTGTAAGAGTTACACAGGTGCTTTGCCACGTTTTGACACTCAGCACACACATCTTCTATATTGCCACTAGCTGTTATTGGCTAGTGGAAATACAGACTATATAAACATATATGAACCACAGCCACATGAAAAATGCAATATGCAGGAGCTCAGGCCACTTAAGTCTAAGGGAAAAAGACTAGGGAAATAAACACCAGGAAGGAAAAAAGACACTAAAGAAGGCAAAGGTTACTTAGTAAATAAAGGGTGTTCTTGGATTTTATGCCTGAGGATCAAGACCATGCACTGTAAATGGATGCTAATTCTGCAACTGGAATCCAGATACATTCTACGAGTCTTGTATGTCCTGTGGGGTTTTCTTGCATTGCAAACACAGATGATACAGGTCAGGGATCTGGTGATAGATCACAACTTGAGTTGAAGCCTGCAGTAGTCTCTGGGTCATGGATTTTTATATTCTTTGCTTGTGCTAGGCTAAAGATTGAAATATGCTTTACCTAGATGATCTCCCTCTGTCATTAAAAGTAATGTTTTGGGGTGTTTTTTTTCCCTGGGGAATGAGGCATGAACAAAACACAACACAAAATGCATCCATTTATATTTAAGTGGAAAACATTGTGAACAAAAGTGAAAACAAAACCAAAACCAGACGAGGAAATCTCTGATTGGTGTTAACACAAGAATGCCATGAGGATTGCTCTGCTGACACGTAAATGCTGCACCTACAAGCATTGCCTATGCAGAGAAGCTGTGGTTGATTACCATGAATGTTCTCTGGCATTTCAAAAACGTTAGTCACATAATGCAAACAAAAAGGCATGATATATATGCCATGAAGTCCGTTGTATTTTTTCTTTATTTGTATAGACTTTCCAAAACTCAAAGAAGCCTATTTTAGCAATCCTACCCTAACTTCCCTAACCCAAACAAAAGCAAGGGACCCTTGGCTCACTATTCTCTCAGCTTCCTTTTCTCCTGCAAAATTTGAAACTTCTTAGCAACTCCTTCCCCCCCCTCCAGTCAACTGTCACCCTTGGATGTCATTGAAACGATACTAATAATATTTGTAGCTGGGTATGACACTCAGCCACCAGGAGCAAAGCTATTTGGCACTATAATGCAAATGACTGTATTCATCAAATGAGCTTTGTTAGTTATTCATTGTGTTCCTTATCGTTCCTTCCCCAAACCCCAGCGCCTCTGCAGTGCGCACGGAGGTGTGTCTGCGGCAGCATCCCACTGTAAAACCAACTCTTATCAGGCGGAGCAGGGTGCTGCAGGAGTGACCTGCCAAGTCCCCTCTCTTCTCCCTCACCCTTTTGTGCCCAGTGCCACTCTTTGTCCTCATCCACAAGATCTGTCTCCCCCTGCTCTGCTCACCCTGCCAAACCCTCTCCCACAGCTGGAAGAATGATTTGCAATGAAAGAGACCCTTGAGAGATCTCTAATTCCCTCCTTCTTCTACCACATCTCCTCATTTTCCTCTGAAACCAACTGCTCTGACCAACCTTCTGCAGGGTCAGGCTTTTAAAAACTACAAACTGCAACAAACCAGTCCAAGCCATTGTGCAAATCTCAGCAGCCCAGCAGGCCTGCACAGACAGAAAATGGTATTGACAAGTTTGGAAAGGGACAGACGCTGACTCTGATGCAGGCAGGCACTCGAGGCTGTTTTTTTTTTCATTAAATCTTTCACTGCTTAACGCAGTTCAACATATCATCCTGTACCTCCAGAGAAAAGCTTTTGGGGGCTGAAGCCAGAGATTAATCCCTCTGTAATTTCTACTGCTGCTGGCAGTACTAACTGCCAAGGGATTTTGGGGAGAGATAATGGCACTGTTAGCTTGTAACCTAGGTGTAAAAATGGTCTTAATAAAACTGGGATGGTTGAGACTCCATCAATAACCGTCACACACCGATTTTATTGGATGTAATAGATGCAATCCATTCGATGTGATACAGGAGGCTCATCCCAATATGGCAATTAATAGAGGGTGGGAAGCTACTCACAAAATTGTCTACCACAACAGCAGGCCATCCAGGAGAATACAGACAGTTTAACCTCTACAGCAAACAGAAAGATGTAAAAAGAGCTTCAGTAAAAGGACTGGCCTGGATCTTTCTTCAGTGTAAAAAAATGCAATTTATAAAACCTGTGTGTAATTAAACCAGTTTGGAATGATCCTGTCAGATACTCCATAATTAATGTTTGTGTAAGAACAGATTTTTCTCTTTTGCAAGAATCAGCAGATAATCAGCAGTTGATTGTTAACCTGCAAATATGCTGATCCAAGCACAATTATTTTTACACTTGTACCCACCCCTGCAAGAGACATTTTCTTTACCCAAAGAATCGCTGTAATATCATGAGGTATAACCCCCAAACAACACTACTTGTATTTTTTCTTTCTGTTTATCTTCAGTAAAGTTGCCATTCTTTATTTGGGAGGGTGGAAGGAAAAATAAAAGGTGNGGGCTGTAATATCATGAGGTATAACCCCCAAACAACACCACTTGTAGTTCTTTATTTGGGAGGGTGGAAGGAAAAATAAAAGGTGTTAGTAGGGTGGAAGCCCTTATTTAATGCTCTTGACACTCTGTGTGACCTTGAGCAAAACTTTATCGTACACCTTTTTACTTCCTTGTCTCAGATCAAGATTACTCTATTAAACTGACAGCTGCTTTGATACTGTGATTATGGTAATAGACTTTGATACCATGATTATGGTAATGAGTAGTACTATAACATATCCTGTGTAATTATGAACTAAATGCAAGGTTTCTGTAAATCTTCTTTTGAAGAGCATGGAAAGATTTGTAGAAGTCAAAGGCTGGAAGAGGAACAGAATGCCAGGAATTAACCAGTGTGACAAAGAAAATAGGAGATACTTAACACTATGAGTTAGACAGTTCCCACTGGAAACTCACACTTCTGGTCATCTGTTCTCTCCAATTTTCATGAGCTCCCTCAGCTTCCTGAACCTTCACTTTCTTTTGCACTAATGGAGTAAGAGTGTTCATCAATGGGTAATTAAAATTATTAACATATTGATGGTTTATACTGACTTCTATTAAACTTTACCTGTGAATTGTCTATGTTTCAAGTGAAGATTCTGGAAACACCATAGGTCAAAAATAATGAACTAGGTTGTGGGGTTTGTTATGCACCACTAGAAAGAGGCCTTGCAGTAGTAACAGTCAAAGAAATTTCTCCTTTCAACCAACTGCAGCACTCATTTCCCTAAACCTCACTGCTTATCCCATTCCATGAGAGTGGTTGGCCTGACAAGCAAGCTATAGTGACTTGCATAACAAAGATGGTGAAGAGTTCTGCTACATCAGAAAAAAAATAGATGTAGATCTTCATCTCTCTCATTCTTCATGAGATTGAATTTTGGGAGAAAATAGAGTGACAAATGATGAGGAAATGGCTGAGGTACTTAATGCCTTCTTTGCATCAGTCTTTAACTTTAAGCTCAGATGTTCTCAGGGTACCCAGCCCCTGAGCTAGAAGACAAGAAGACTGAAGGTCCCATAATCCAAGAGGAAATGATTAGCCAGTTGCTACACCACTTAGACACACACACAGGTCTGTGGGGCTGGATGGGATCCACCCAAAGGTTCTGAGGGAGCTGGTGGAAGTGCTCACCAAGCCACTTTCCATTATTCATCAGCAATCCTGGTTAACTGGGGAGGTCCCAGAAAACTGGAGGTTAGCAAATGTGATGTCCTTCTACAAGAATGGTGGAAAGAAGGATCCAGGGAACTATACACCTGTCAGTCTGACCTCAGTGCTGGAGAATGTTATGGAGCAGATCATCTTGAGTGCCATCACACAGCACATACAGGACAAACAGGTGACCAGGCCCAGTCAGCATGGGTTTATAAAAGATCCTGCTTGACTAACCTGATCCTTTCCTTCTATGACAAGGTGACCCACTTGGTGGATGAGGGAAAGGCTGTGGATGTTGTCTGTTCAGACTTCAGTACAGCTTTTGACACCCTTTCCCAAATCATTCTCCTGAAGAAACTGCTCATGGTTTATATAAGCCTATGTTTTGCTGGGCAAAAAACTGGCTGGCTGGCTAAACCCAAAGAGTGGTGGTGAATGGAGTTAAATCCAGTCAGCAGCTAGTCACAAGTGGTGTTCCCCAGGGCTCAGTGTTAAGGTCAATCCTATTTAATATCTTTATTGATGATATGGGAGAGGGGATTGAGTGCATCCTCAGTGAATTTGCAGATGACACCAAGTTAGGTGCAAGAGTTGATTTGCTTGAGGATAGGAAGGCTCTGCAGAAGAATCTGGACAGGCTGGACTTAGCCTAGGCCAATTGTATGAACTTCAACAAGGCCAAGTGCTAGGTCCTGCAGTTGGGTCACAACAACTCAGTGCAAAGCTACAGGCTTGGGAAAGAGTGGCTGAAAAGCTACCCAGTGGAAAAGCACCTGGGGTAGTGATCAACAGCAAGATGAACATGAGCCAGCAGTGTGCCCAGGTGGCCAAGAAGACCAACAGCATCCTGGCCTGTATCCTAAACAGCGTGGCCAGCAGGGTTAGGGGAGTGATTATTCTTCTCTACTGGCCACTGGTGAGGCCACACCTTGAACACTGTGTTCAGTTTTGGCTCCCTCACTCCAAAACGGAGACAAAAATGAAAAGCAGGAAAAGCAACAATACAGAAGTATAGGATTATGTGAAACTTACTCTACCCAACACCAACAACATAGTTTGCATCTATATGAAAAAGAATGAGTAAAACAAAGCACTCACCAACCTCTACATTCATCATGTCTGTAATATGTCCAGTGCCTTACTTACCCAACAGCACATTCTACACAAAAGATGACTGCTGCTGAAACATCTAGGAACATGGAAATGTTGTTTATATCTCTGGTGTGCTGAATTAGTGAATGACATAGAAAATACAACCTAGCTGCATATTTCTTATCCTGAAAAGATGTGAATGTATCAGTGCTGAAAAATCTAAAACCATACCTACAGAAATGGGAAGTAAAAAGCTGAAGCATTAGATATTCTATTAGCAGAGGGAAAAAAATCTTTCAATTTGCCACAAACTACATAGCAGAGAAGATTAAATTTTAGTAGAAAATTATCAAATCAGCAGAAAATAAAATTGATCATTCCCATGCATACTGCAAAAGCAGTATTTTACTGAGAAGACTGAATCCCTCAACTACAACATAAAAGCTTGCCATAATGACAGATAGTTCTATTACAAAAGGTACTGAGTGCATAATTAACCACTGCTAATACCTATCTGAATATTTGAAAAGAAGAAAAATTTATTCAAGTGGAACATAAACTATTCATCAAAGCTGGGGGGAAAAAAAAAAAAGGAGAAAAAAGAAATGGCTGCAGTGAAAACATGGACTAGTCAGGCTATGTTTATGATCCCCTGACAGAAGATGTATAAATAGGAAAAATTTACCACACGTTCACTAGGGGCTAATGAAGCAGAACTAAGATCACACGCACACCATCACTCAAGTGCAGGACATTTGCAGCTTCTCAATTTTATATGGTACTGCCTGTTCAAGTCACATATCCTGTAGGAAAGGTCATTTTTTTGGTTGTTGTTTTATTTTTCTGTTTCAGTCTAAACAGTAAACTGTAATTGGCTCAGAAGTTTCATTTTTCTTAAGCTAATGTTAATTTAATGAGTATGCTTTCCACATTCCTGGATATAGGTGATGGAAGACTTGGCTTTCTCAGTCCCCCAGTATTAATTAGCTACATATAGCAAGGCTTAAAGAGTAATATTCAATTGAAGTTTTCTGCTCTGTAAGATAATTTTCACTCTTGGATAGAACAGCCACAGCTCTAAACTTTGGGTGTTTTACAACAGTTCAGAAAACTGAAGAAAATCTAACCCTGTTACGTTCACACTATCCAAACTACTGCAAATTCAGCTGTAAATGTGGAAATAGCTAAGTACCCATAACTCAAGAAAACACTTCTTAGAGCTAAAACACTTGCAGAGGATAATCAGAAGTTTATACTCTGCAGACAGGTGCAAGTGAGGTCTAAATTCTCAAACAACGGCAAGTTTCCAATCTCTGAATGTTCATTTAAAGTAATGCAAGCTGCATTACTTTGTCAGCCAATAGAGGCATATGGACAATATTCCTGAATATACTCTCAGCTCTGAAAGCTGCAACATTTGCCACTCTCAACTGTAAACATATTTATGAATTTTTAGCATCATCTTATTCTGATGACTTTCTTTATCTGCCTCACGTAGTTTCTAGAAGCTGCTTGTGAATGAAATACAAATGAGCACTCTCCTCACAGAGAGATTCCAACTATTTCCCATGAATTCCTTTCACAGAGGTCCTAGCAAAAATGCTGCCCTGCAATTTAAGTCAGTGGATTATCCTTAATAAGTTATTTTCTTCCTAATTTATTTACACAGCCTATAATGCACTTAAAAGATCTTAGTGTGTCAGGTGCTCTATGAATGCTAAACAGATTAAAATCTACAGGCCTGCTTCTAGGAACAGGAAACAAATAGTACCTTGTGTTTCCAGCAGCATGTTAGGAAAATACTCTCTGGAGATGAATTCTGCCTCTGTTCTCCACATGGGTCCAATGTAATACCATCTATAGAAAGGATGACTTATTCCTGCTGCAAATACAAATCTTCACTACACTTAGAAGTGTCCTTACTGAAAGGTTTAATTCTGTATATTATTTTCCATAAGCACACCTCTACAGATGCCTGAAACAACAAAGGAAAAAATATCTTGCAGCACATTACATTTTGGCCATGTATCCTTAACTTCATTTTGCCTACAGTAACCTGCCTTGAAAGGGATGACCAATACAGCTCTATGCTACAAACATGACCATGCCTATAGAATCACAGAATCAATAAGGTTGGAAAAGACCTCTAAGATCATCAAGGGATAGCTCTTAGATCCCATAAGAAAAACTGTGAGAGTGCCCAATTGTTACTGCAACCAGGGGCATGTCCTGCTCAGCAGAGGCCAAGGCACTCCTCTCTTCCTTCTGCATGAGCTGAACAAAAACCATGCCAGGATGGGGAGGCAAGGTAAACTTCCCTGCTGCAAAGCTATATTTGCTTCTTTAGTAGCAAGGTAAAAGACCTAACCCATCCACTAGAATTAAAAAAAACCCAAACAACAAACTACCAAAAAAATCCCAGACCACAAACACTCCAAACCAGCCTACCACTGCAACAACATTCACAGTGTTTTAACTGTGGACACTAAAGTTTGACTCCACGTTCTTGTATGTATTAGTAATACCACAGCAAATTGATACTCAAATAAATGTTCTGCAGTGAAAAGAAAGGTAGTCAATCAGGACTCAATACTTACCAGTGTTAGTCACCTCCATGCCATGCATATAAAACCTTTCACTAGAGAAAGAAAAATCAGAGCCATAAAAAGGCCTTTTTGCTGAAATGGCTTGAGGAGCCAGCTCACAACACTTTGTACAACTGTGGATGAATCTGCAAATAAATCTCAAAGAATGGCTCAAATCTTCCATTCTTTCCCATTTTTTAGTTGTTGCTGAAGTACAAGCAGCAACAACTTTATAATTTTGTTTCACCAATGAACAAAGACTGAGATGGTTGTCAGAAGGGGTAAATGCTCTGTCAGTGTTGTGTAGTGTTCCTGTGCAATAAAAGGGAATCCAATTTTCTCAACACTCCTCTTGCATTTAGATTTTCCTCACCACAACAAAAAACTAAGCAATTATCATTGTCTTCCAAATCAGAAACATGGGAACCACAGCTTTTCAGAAAATCTGTAACCCAAGGCTTAGAGTAGCCTCAAGAAGTCTCCTGAGGTATGGGGGAGGTGGGAGGCTGAGACCTATCCCTTCTCAAGTCATGCTAGAAATTAACAGCACTATTATTTGAATGATGACCTTTCTGCATAGTGCTAGAGAAGAGGTTTTCTTTGGCAACAGGATTTATTCTTTGTGACCTCTTCCCAGCAGCTGCTGCAGACATTGCAACCCAGAAGAGTAAGCTGAGATTCAGATCCCACTTCCCACCTTTTTCATATCCCACTGACAACATATGCAAGGGAAACAATTACTATTACAGGTGTGCAAATTCCAAATCATCAGCTAGCTGTTGCACACTTCTGTCCTAAATAAAACACAGGGTGCATTCTGCCACTAGACCCTTTCCCCCAAGGTATTTTAGCACAGAGTAAGAGTGGCAGTGTACCCCTGTTTATGCTCTGGGGTTACTTGTTCAAGTTCCTCTAATGTTAAGGATGACAATGTGCTTCAATAGTCCAGAATTGTGCTGCAGAAGTAGGACCTGACTAAAGGTTCATTGCATTTTTGCCTAACTTCCACTTACTTCAGGACTTAATTATCTGTAAGAGTAGTCCTGTAAAATAATTAATCCACTCTCAGATGGAGGTCAAGTAAGTGACTGAAGACAGCAGGAGAGCTCAAAGAGCAATTACTAAATGAAGGTTCTTAAAGTCTTATTTGCCTTGATTTTAATCTTAATCAAGCTTATCTTCACAAATTATAGATGTGAACAACTGCCTTTAAAAGATGGATAATAATAACCCAAGAGAATCCCCTGCCAACAGAAGAATATTATCCACTTCATAGTATGCCATCTCCAGCCTCAGAAAAATGCTGGACAAAGAAGAAGGTCTTGAAGCCTATCAGCAATCTCAAATAATTATAAATAATGGTGTAGGAAACAGTCTTTCAATACTGAGTACTCTCTGCAGCATTTCCTAGCCCCCAAGGCAAACACACTTGGGGAACTTCAGAGACAGCACCAGCTAAGCCTGAATTGCCAAGATAAAGCATTAACTTCAAGACAAAGTCTAAGAACCCCAAATTGCCACCACAGAGTTTTACAAATCCAGAACATGTCTGAACTTTGCATGGAAATAAATTTTAATGTATACAAGAACCTCTAGGGACATGAACAGCTGCATTCAGCACTTGCTGAAGTCCCCACAAGAACATCAGGGAGCCTAAAGGAATCCATGATGTATCATTTTGGGGGCACACAGGTGCCCATGGTGAAAGTCCAGATGTGGAAAAAAAGAAATGATGGTCTCCTTTCTATGCACAAATGTGAAAGGATGGTTGGCTGCTGTATTAAGAAGGCTGTCATATAAGCTGTAAATATTCAGACATACCAATCACTCAGGAGCCTTCCCTTCTGATTTTCCTCTGTCTTTTGTCTTTGGTTGTCAGTAAATATGACAACTGTCCTCTCCACCCAGCTGGCTAACAGCCCTCCTCTAACTCTGAAACACTGGACTAGCACTTTGGGAAGCCATCTGTATCCATGAAATAAAGACAAATCAAATACTACAGTGGCTCTTGTATATCTAGTCTCCCATTAATTGCCCTGAAGATCTTAGTGTAAGGGGAGCAAGTACTTATCATCAACTAGAACCCTCTGACATCCCACCCAAGTGCTCTTCCAGGGCACAGGAACTGTGGTCAAGAAAAGCCCTGTGGGTCCTTCCTTAGAGGAAAGGTCTGGGCTTGTCAAACATGCCTCCATCCTTCCCTGAGAGGGTATTCAGGCATGCTAGCAATATCTCATGGGTAAGATTACCAGAGGCAGCTGATACATCTAAGAATCTGAGTTCACTTATTGTCACCAAATTAAAGAACACATTGACATAAACTTACTGCTCTCAGTGTAATACAGAAATAACAAAACAGGGGATCTACTGCTAATAAGGATTAATAAAAGTCAAGTAATATAGTTAAAACCAGAAATAACTGTTCAATTTACTCCAGATAGCAGTAGAGTCTCATTTGCTCTTTCAAAGGCATAATCAGTTGAAGGGCACATTTTTCTTCTCTTTGTTCTTTCCCATCAATTTTAATGGGTGCAGAACATCAGTCACATGAAATGTAATGGGACAAGAAGATGGATGAGTACATTTGAAGCTACTAGTCACAGGACAGAAAACATCCTGACAAAGTGACACTGGCAGCACAGGGTTCAACAATAGAGCCTGGACAATATTTAGTAAGTGAAACTACAGTGCTACATGATTTGGCATTCTCACTAGGCAAAATCCTTCCCCTGTCACTATTCATCATGTTCCCACAGGTCAGACTTTCAAAGACATTTTCCTACTGAACATGACCAAATGACATTTTCCAATTCAAGGAAATACGTAGATCTGGGGACAAAGAAGTCATCTGGAGATAAATGGGAACAACCTCCTGTATTAAGAACTTAAAACTACTTCATCAAGAAGGTTTTATATGTTTTAGTAAGATTCACACCTCAGATTGGGAATATATTATGCTCATAGGAGTGAAAAGACTTTATCAATATGCTGAACTTCTTGACAGCAACAGGACTCCACTACTGAGGAACAAGTAGCAAAAATGCCCTATTTTTACTAATACCTGATAAAAGGAAGACCAATAAATAAATATTTAGAAATTGCTCCATCCTAAAAAGCCTCTAATTTGCACAATACAATAAATTGTATTGATTAAAAAAGCAATGTGCCCCATTAGTTATCTGAGAAGAGGTTCTGGGGAAAATGCAAAGAAAACTCCCATCAAAACTGACCTTTAGTGTACAACAAAGGAAAAAACCAGTCATCCAACAAATCAAACCACACCTTTTGTGGACTTTGAGGAAGCATGGAACTCTGAGTTGTTGGGAAATGCAGGCAGATCTATACCCTGCTGCAACAATCCACTTGTGCTATAACTTTAGCAATAATTGCTAAGTGGATTGATCTAGCATTTTATGATGCTTACTGTGATCACTAGCATCATTACTGGACTATTCTGGTTTCTTCATTTGCTGAGACTCCACAGTTAATCTTTAAACCTTTAAATAATGCAGAACCTTATACCAGGAAGGGAAAAGAGAAACCAGGACCTCTTCAAATATACTCATGAGAGAAGGAATTACAGCCAAACCTCCAAGTCCTACTGCCATGCTAAATAGGTCCTATGCCTCAATATGCCACAATCACCCATTCAGTGGTGTGCAATATCCAGAAAGTCAAAAAACCCCAAACTCAGCTTTTGGCAAACTCTCTTAAATTTCTCTAACATCACAACATGCACTGCAAAGGTGATGGTGTATTCTTTTCCTAACAGGCACCTTGTTGGAAGCTGTTCACACAAATGTTCCTTGCTATGTATACTTTCCTTCTCTCCCACAAGATATCAGATTGCTCTCTAATAAAATCTCTACAAGAAGTGTAGACTGGTAAAGAAGATGAACCATAGGAAGGAGTCTTCCATAGGAAGTCACATATCTCAGAATGGGAAATCCAGAGAGGATGGAAGTTCCATGACAGGAGAAGGTTTGAGATTTCACAAACAGTCCACCCACCTCTAGAAAGGGTAAAACATTTTAAGATAAAAGAATGCTTAATTCACTTTTGGCTTCCATACTCTATGAAATAACAAAACATTTTAAAAACTACTGAATATAAGACGGTTCAAAAGTTAATGAACTTACAATATATAACTAAGATGATATTTAAATAACATTCAGACACTTCTGGAATTTTCTTTCCTGGGTTTTTTTTTTCCTCTAAGACCATGTTTTGATGAAATATTTAATTTTTCTATGAGGCATTTTGGTTTTGATAGAATCATATTCCTCAGTGAAAAACAATTTAGACACCACACATGTTCTCTGGAATTCCCCACTTATGGGTCTGTGTCTTTCCTAACTGTAGTAGTAGACTACATGACAAATTAAATATAATAAAATGTATAAAATCATACTGAGAAATGCCTCCCCTTCCTTTTAGTGACCTTGACCTCTGAGGAAACATTCCAAATGCTGAACTTTTAACTAATAATTGACCCTTTTTTCCATCTTTTCTTGCCAATAAATTTGTTTTAAGCTGGTAGTTCATATGCCCAAGGATATCACGAGGAATCTGAATATTTCACATTCTAGCCATGAGGAAGTAGAAGGCCTGAATAATGATTACTCCCTGAGCAGCCTTCCCTGCAAATCCATCACTATAATATGCAAAAAGCACATTATAAATACAATCAAACATATTAAATAGGTCAGTCAATTGCTCTGTTATAACACAGGTAATCAAAGATAATCCTCTTCTCCAATTATTTCAATAGTTCAGTCCTCAGAGAGGACTCACTCACTCCCATGCTCCTCCTGGTCCTCAGGACATGCACTTCATTATTGTTCTGACATGAGAGAGCAACTGAACATCCAGTAAGCCTGGGCTCTTTCCCAAGAGCCTCACCAGATTGCTGCACATGGACACAGAAGCTGTGCTGATGTTTGCAAGCAGGATGGTCCCTGAAGGCATGTCTGCAGATGCACATGGGCAGAACCTGCCATCCAAGCCAGAGGCCAGGACTAGGGTCTCAAGCATCCCATCACACAGCCACAGCTGGCTCCTGTTGGCACTGATGTCTCTGGACAAGCCCCAAGCAAACCTTTACCTCCTTCAGGCCATGCACAGCTGCTAACCTCATGTGGGTGTGTCTCAGCCTCACCTCCCAAGCCATGGTGCCTACCCTAGACATGTAGAAGGTCATTAAACCCTCAAGAGTTTAGTCTGTTTCTAAACATTAACCTTCAAGCTTATCCCAATTCCCTTCAAACTTCCTAAATTGTAAACTAAACCTGACTGGTATTTGCAAACTTTTCTCACTGATCATAAGTGAGGCTGCTTTTCATGAAAAGCAGTTTTTCAAAACAGGATGATTCCAAGAGCTAGGAAGAAAACCAACAAATCCCCCAAAATACTAAGAGATATGAAACAAAATAGAACAAAATCTCCAGAGGGGTGAAGAACACAAAACCTAAGTTGTTCCTGGACAAATTAGAGACTTGTAGACTTCTGCAGATTGAGTCCTCTCAGCTTCAACTCTGACATTAATACAGATGAAGGACAGGAATTCTACATATGATATGTTTGGAAGATTATTCATTCCACTGTGCTTATGTTTCAGAGGTGAAACTTCATGACCAAAATCACTAGGGAATAATCTGCTGCTGTACATAATCAAGCCACAAAACAAAGGAAAACAAATGTTTGTTTTCCTTTACTTTGCTAATTATCAGGATTTGCTTCTGCTGGTTAAAAATCCAACTAAACAAACCAACATCAAGCAAACAAAAAAAACCCCCAACCTTCATCCTGGAAGAAAAGGAATGAATTATTTTTTCCATCCAAGAGAAGACAGATATATAGAAGTTTCCTAGCTTCCTCAAAGTGAAACAATAGAAACAAGAGTGAGGATCATGCAAGTTTACATCATCCTATTACACAGAAATGGTCAAACAGCCATGCTGTCCTCTGCCTGTCCATACCAATATTTTAAACCAAAATATAAAGCACAAACAAGTCTAAGAGAGAATTTGCATTGTGTTATATGAAAGCACTGCAATTCCATTTCTGGGTTCAGTCCATGCCATAAAAGTATGTGTAAAATTCTCTTTATGAACCACTGTTTATTACAAAAAAATTATAGATAACCTTTTAACAGTTACTCATCTAGTATCCTCTCTTAACAGACTGATTTTTGTTACAACTACTGAACCATGTAAAACAAATGACAAGCTTATTGCACACAAAACAGCAACTAAATCTTCACTGCAACCACAAAGTATGTGCATAAAGAATAATCTACATCTAAGTGTTTAAATTATTTCATGTCTTCATAGTTTGATGTGACATTTGCAAACTAGGAAATCCTCCTGCTCTTGAAATAAATAAATAACTACAAATCTACCTAACAGGATCATCAAACTACCCCCCATGAAGGTGCAAGATGAGAAAAGCCTTTGTGGGTGAAATTAGCCAGTGGGTTCAAAGTTATGAGGTGGACAGAAAAGCAAGTACTATTACAAAAAACCCATGTCCTTTAAAATAACAGGTCAAACACATTCACTAGTTAAACAGCCTTAAAGCCAAAGATCCAAGTATTTTTCACCTTCTTTTTAAATTTTTTTTTAATAAGACCCCATCAAATCCCCAGGGGTAGAAGAACTGCTGGTCACCAAGCCCTGCTGTACATGTCTCCATTAAACTCTAAGATCTTGAGAGAAAACTGGTGAAACAACCTACTGCCAATTAACTTTTAACATATACTTGGCATGAGTGTTTGGCTGACATTTTAATACCCATCCCCTTCAACTGCCCACAAAATGGAAATACTGAGCCCTTAAAATATGCTTCTTCAGCAGTTCTCAGTCTCTGAGTGTTCAAAGTAGCAAGATTGGCTTCATCACATCACTGATGGATAAGACTCACATAAAGACACATTTTGCCTTAGGCCTGAAGATTATACCCATACCAAATCACACCAGGAAGCAAGCCTCAAGAAAGGACAGCTCTGTAAAAAAATGTATAAAAATCTGATCATTAGAAGAATCCTTAATCCCCACTGTTAAAAGAAGCAAGGAACAGCAAAACAACAGAGAAAATCATGCTATTCAGTACCTCAACCACTTTTTTTGCTTTCATGGCATTGCATATCCCTGCAGATTACTGATATAATCGTGGTATGGCTTTTTATAGCTGCCTCTGTTGTACCCATCCCCTGAATTCTTATCTCATATGCTATTGTCTGCTTTCTTATCTCAGGGCTTTTTCTTTATCCTTCCTCTAGAGGTATGTGCAGGAACTATATGCCTTTTGCAAGACAGTAAACAAGGACAGAAAATAAAAGCCTGCCCCGAGAGAAGTCAGTGGCAACACTTCAGAGTTTGCTGGACTTTATAATGAAAAAATAAACAAAAACCAAAACCCAAACAAAAAATTGTTTTATCAAAGGCAGTTGTGCAAGAGATCCAAAATAACACTGTGGCACTTAGCATATAATTCAGGTGCCATGTTCAAAAGAATGGTCCCAAAAATCCTCCTAACAGATTTAGGAAATCAGGTAATGACCTCCTTATATGTCTAGCTGCATGCATAGATGCATTCTCTACAGGCACCATCCATTCAGATGGCCAGAGCTGGTTATTTTAAGCAGCCTACATGTCCAAACCCAAGACCCCTGACCCAAACCCCCACAGCACAATCCTCCAGGACTCCTCAGGGAACCTTCACACCTAAACACATCTCTGTGGTGACAGATTAAATCTAGACAAGAGGTTGTCTTTCAGACTTGCCTTCTCTTTTAACCAAATGGCTCAAAGTGCAGAGTGGAGGCATGGGTGCTAGGGGCTCTGGGGACCATTACTGCTGGGCAGTCAATGCTCTCTAGGTCCACAGACCAGTACCCAGCATGGGATGGTGAACTCCTCCTATCAGAAACAAGAGTTCAGTTGTTAGCAATGCCACAACACCAATGAATCTTTTTGAGTACAGCCTGCAGAAAAATTATGACCATGGGATTAGTTATTTAGATGAATGCTGCTCAATTATTAGTGTAAAGTAAATAAGCAAGGAAACAGAACCAGGAGAGCTGTGTCTGCTAACCACAAAGACCATCTCTTATCTGTAGGAGAAGCCAACTCCTATGAACTTGTTTTTTTAAAGTCTTTTCAGTCCAACAGAGGTTCTTTAAGAAAATTCCAAACAAGTTTGTAGAACACAGCTAGAAATGTATGACAAGATTTACTTGATTATGTTTTTATCATAAATGCATTGCTCTACTAATATGAAGCAGTGCAGCTTTGAGGGTAATGTCCAGTTACACTGAGAGGAAACAGTACTCCTGTAAGTTAGTTGACTCCTTCAGCAGTTCAGAATTTATTTTTGAACTTTTCAAACAGATAAAACCAGTATTCAAAAGAGCTGCTTAGAACAGTAAGAATCAGATGGTCCTCAGTTGTTTTGTTTAAACATTTTAAGAGAGGTGCAAGAAGGAAAAGGTACAAAATGCAGTAAGATGGAACCAGGTCTACTTTCACTACTGACTTAATTCAATTCAGATAATTCAACTCATTTCCAGACAAATAAATTTAGAATCTTCTCCTTTCATATTCTCCAGAGGTAAAACCATCCTGCCACAGGATTTCTATTGAAAGTAGAACTTAAAAATAAATGGACCCCAAAAATGTGTTTGCATTAACACAGCACAAGGCAGTACTTTTCCATTGCTGATGGACCACATGAGGAGCATTTGGAGGTGGCACTGACATGCAGCAAACAATGATGATGTAAAAGCTGCCAGCAGGTATCTCCAGAAATGCTAATGGAAAATACCACACTGAGAAGTTGTCATGTAAATACCTCAAATTGCTTAAGTACCAAAAATTACTACTAGTGACAGGACATTGGTTCAGAAGGAAAACAAGGATCACATCATCTAGTTCACTGAATCCTCTGAAAAAACTCAAACTTCAACACCAGAGAAGGCAGGTCCCAGTGACAAGGAACTGTTTGGCCCTCAGTCTTCTTTCCTTATTCCAGTGCCAGCTATAAGCAGCATCTCCTAAAAAATACAGAAGGGCCTCTGCTGTTTCAGTGGGCAAGCTTGATGTCTCTCTTGTGAACACCTTTGAATAGGAAGAGAGGCACCACTAAAACTCAGCACTTCAAGTAGCCCAAGGGATATCAAAATGAACATAAAATCAGAGCTCTAAACTGGTGAAAATTTGAGCTTTATGCTAATTATGGAAACCAACATGAGAAGCAAACTGCATAATCAGTCTTCAGAGGATTTAAAAACGCTGCAAGGTCAAATGTAAAATATAAATGTGCAACCTCCTAGTTTTAATCCCAGCTCCAACAGTAATTTTGGGAGCAATCCCAGACTGCCTCTGTTTTCCCTTCTAGCTTTTGTCCCTTCTCCCTTTCAATTCTAAGTTCACCTGAGCCAGGACTGCTTCTTAATGTGTGTAACTCCAAATATAAGTTCACACTGGTCTTCGGTCAACCTCCAAAAGTACCGTGTTCTCTCTCTCCCTCCCTCCCCTCTTTTTCTCTGGGTTAACTGCACATTTTGAAAACAAAGCATAAAAATTGCAGCAAATAGAAATTATTTCTGCATGACATGCACAGAATTTCCTGGAAAAAACTGCACTTCCTTGAGTCTCACACAAGGCTACTGAAGATCACTGCTGATGACTAATCACGTGGTGCTTCGGTTTCATTCCCTCTTTGCCATATTTCTCTTATCCTGTCCACTAAACGGGAGGAGTCCTCATTGTGCAGCTGACACACGACTTAAACTCACTTCTTTCACCCCTGCAGCACAAGAGAAAATCCTGAAAATGGCCAAGGTCTGCTCCTAATGAACATGAGCACACACCAGGTCTTACCCTCTCTAAGAGACTTGACGTAGACTTCCTGGCTCCACACTCATTAGCTCAATCCAGCTTATGCAGCACACAGGAAATTATTATGAAGTGCCCCATGAAGCAGCATTCAGCACCATAAATCTCAAACTGAGACATCTTCCATTTCTCCACTGGCAGGCATATGGAGAAGAGGACTAATACCTTCTCATAGTGAAGTCAAGAAGTAAAGCTGAGCCATCCTCACGTCCTGAGGACAGGTGAAGAGGCACTCAGAAGCACAAGGGTCCTTCACCAACGCGTAGTGGTATCTCAACAGCTTTGATTCTTAAAATATGACTGACTTTTTGTTTTAATCCCAATCTGCATGTGCATGACACAATTACTAAAATAAAAATCTCCACCAGGCAAGCAAATGCTGGTTTTGGAGAGGGCCTCCATGGTCTCTGAACTGCTATCTTAGTGAAAGGTAAAAGAGCCTGAAGGAAGAGGGTGGGGAGAAGAGTGAGGAATTATACATATTCTAACGATGTCTTCATTTCCCAGCAGCTCTACAACAAAAAACTCTTTGGTGCTGAATCTGACCTCCCTACAAACAGCAGCAGCAAACATGCCTCACTGTAAGCACTTGCATGGTTTTCATCTGCAAACACTCTGCCCTTTGTTTACTGTATTTTTAAGTACATGACTGCACAGACTACCCATGGTATCAGGTAGCCTAGCACCAGAAAGGTGAGAGATAAGGCTAGGACTGCTTCCTTATATGAATATAAATTAATCTATCTAATCCACATATGCTAGTGAGCCACAGCTCATCCTCAGTCAGTTCATGTCCCTGACAGGCTAACTTGTCCCAAGCTCTCCAGAAATCAGGCAGATGAAAGAGCCAAGGCTGTGTTATACGAATTACAGGACCGAAGAGCTAAAAAGGGATTTGCAAATCAAGTAGTAATGCCTGCCTTGGCTTAATTTAATTTAACATATTCTACTGCTGCTCTCTGCCCATAGCAGCAAATCAGTATTGTACATAGAAGTAGTTATGATGTGAGATACTACCTGATCTCTGCTGTAGCACCTGGTTAAAAATATGCTCAGTATCCTTTGGGCTCTGACCTGCATACACTGAAACAAAGATAGGGATGAGTTTACAGATGAACACAGGATCTGGCAGCGAGCACACTAAGTCATTTTTCTGCTCTCCTTCACCTTATCAGTGACATTTGCCTAACAGCACAAGATGCAGCACTAGGCTCACTGCATTTCAACTCCCCAAGGAAACGTGCTCAGATCTTCCCAGGGATTACACTTTATCTGGCAAGCACCAGAGGAAAAAAAAAGTGAAAGCATTAGTTCATTTTGCATGTTGGTTGTTCACATCCACAGATACTCCAACTCAACAGCAGAGAAGATAACATACAGAGGGAAGAATTTCTCTAGAATCTCTTAAGAACTCCACCTTTGGGTTTGCTGATCACTTCAACAGCATTTATTACTATGCAACATTACTGCAAGGAATATTTTGAAAACGCACTTGCTCTAAACCAGGCACAGTCTCTTTTTTTTCCTACACAGATGCAGTCTTTTCAGAAATGTCAAATCCCCTTCACAGCACAACCTGCATTTTCTTATTCCCTGGCACAGAAAAGCAGACACTGACCCACTCCACTCTCTCAATTTTACACTTTCAGATCAGTTTGGCAATCCAGAGCTGGGGAGGGGGAAAGGAAGGAGAGGGAAATGTGCCGCTGCTACACTTTTCCCTGTACTGTTGCTGTAAGAAAATACAATCGTGGGCTTACAACTAACTACTGAACTAAAGGGAAGTGTTCCACCTAGAGACCGTTTTCACCAGGCAAGGCAACGGGCAGGCTACCTGCAAACAGCACTCTTTTAGGATTGAATAGGCTTGCTGATTCTGTGGTAAAAATAAAAAAAAAGATGCAGAGGTATTGCCCCCAGTAGTAATTACCAATGTTAATCATCTTCTTCCTCTCTGTGGCAATAAAAAAAAAAAAAGTCTCATTTTTATATTTAATTAATGCAGAGGATCATTTTGGAAACTGGCTAATGAGGCTCTGATCACATTACCATGAAAATGTGCATTAACACGGCAACCGAGGAGGCTGCTTCATGTGTAGAGAATCCACTTTGTAATTAGCCCACTGTAAAATGAATCACGTCAGGAGGAACTGGGAGGGAACCAGTCGGCAATGGGCACTTAGCTGCTGCTGTGCCAATAGACCACCAGCACCGTAAGCTGTTTTCTCTCCTCCGTGCTGCCTGTCAGCGGCAACGCAGTCCAAAACTGCAAGCATTCAGCCTCCGTCAACGGCAATGTGTCAAAGCCAGGACAAATTATAGAGCGGGAGAGAACAGATGCTGAAAGGCACTAAACTTTAGTATCCGAGGGTCTGCTGTGCCAAGAGGGAAACAAAAACCCCAAAGCCACAAACAAAAAGCTGCAAATCAAACACTGATTCGATAGGACCCGAAGAAAAAATGATGGGCTATTATGGTAAGTGCTTGTTTCATCTTTTCTCATCTTATTCTGAAGGAGCTGGGAACGTTAGCACACTCACACTGCTACTCACGCTGCCACGATGCTGAAAAGGACACCAAAATATCTAGATGGGATTAAGATCTTGGGCTAGCAGTAAACAGAAATAAACACACAGACACAATGAAGGAACAAGCAGCACACCTCAGCCATGGAAACCCTGTTGTACTCAATACCTGTTTAAAGGTGACAAGCATGTTTCAGAATCATTTCCATTTTAATCAGTTAATCTGAAAATTGAACACACTTCTTAGCCAGCACAGACATGCCACAAAAACTTTGTTCCTTAACTTAGAAATACCCGAGATCACAGACCTAATGCTTTCAGAGGCAGCAATGCAACTTATCTGAAATCAGTCTTATTACCAAAGCCAAGGGCTCCCCCTTAAAACACCACCGTTACGGTTCAGTGAGACTGCTGCTATATGACTGACATCTTGGCAGAAGATGCACAAAAATGTTAAAAGAATCCCACAGGAAGTCATCTGAAGGGGGAGTGGCAAACGAGCAGAAAACAACAGGCACCCAAAATACTAATAATTGCCAACCCCCCCTCCAAACAACTTAGCTAGCAATTTTGCAAAGGGGACAAAAAAAAAAAAAAAAAAAAAAAAAAAAAAA